>BSBK01005709.1:0-310088 GCA_027943335.1 Chamaecyparis obtusa
TGTGTATACAAATATATAGATATATAATGTACTGTAGAATTTTCTTTTCTTTTATATCCCTCATTCAATAAAAGACTTCATGTGGCATTGCAATGACTTCATGATAGAATGTGCAGAGATAGATGTTATCGCTGACACAGATGATTTCGATTACAATACCAATGGAAAATATAGAATTGATTTGATGAAATTCAAAACAAGAACACCATAATGCCGAGTCATCTATGATAGTGGCCAATTCATCTTAATCTAGTAGAGAAGAGGACAAACATAATAAGAATAAAATATGAAGTAAAATTGAATAATAATAAAACTGACTAATCAAGATGAAGGAAGTTGCATGTTAACTCTAGGTGTGCGGTGATGATAAAATAAACATGTTGAATCACCTTTGATAGAATACGAGTTTATAATGATGAGAAGTGAGGAACAAAGTACATACATGACAACATAGATATAAAATATATTATCTCATAGAGACTCTACAACAACATTAACAATAATGACCTTATCATCATCATCATCTACTAAAGCCTTAACTTTAGATGGTTTCTTGATGAGAGATCTCAAATTACTTACATGATTTGACACCATGATTGTATCTTCCATTTTGAACCTAAACAATTGATGCTTTTAGAGAAAAAAAATTCATTAACTATTTTTTCTGCAAACTATTTATTAAGATTATCCTAATTTTTTTTTATAACTTAACTAAATCTATATGTTGTAATTTAGAAATTTAGAAAGAGGAAAACCAATAATAGTATTATCTTTATTATCTCTACTATTCCATTCCAATAGCCTAGTTTAATTTACAGGCTATTTTTCTTTCACTCAATATTCCCCACAAATTATTATTCATTAGTTGCATTTGGCTATTCATTCTCCAAAGATGGAAATTGAATCTAAAATATTTGTCTAATGGAACATTCATTAAATAAAGACAAAAAATACCATCCTTATCACTCCAAATAGTCGCATGCATCATATCTACTTACAAATCAATTTGGCATTGTTAAAAATTAACAAAAATACTTCACGTCTAATGTCAACTGGTGGGCCGGGTTTTCTGCCCTAACTCTTTTTGGTGTGTTTGATGTTTAATCTTTATTTTTTTCTTTGTAAGGGGTTTTCAGGTCCCCCCAAAACCTATTTTTACCAGCATTCAAAAACAAAAATGCTAACGTAAATTTAATCAAAAGAGCATCAAATTAAAAACATCATATTGTCAGATAATAGTTTAATTGGGCCTCTTTTGCAACTATTTTTCTCTTTCTCTCTTGGAAAATATTTATATTCCCCTTCTTTCTCATAATTACCATATCTTTCCACCGCGTCAATTAAAAATATATTAAATTTGTGTAATTCACACTAATAACTCAAAAAACAATTCAATACATAATTTTAATTTTTTATATTCTTATAAGACAAGTAAAAAATATAGAGCTATGAACCCATGATTCCATTGGTGATTCTTCTTTTACCAGACACCATTTATTGTAAATATAAATTATATTAATCTTTACTCTAAATTTTTTCTTCATTATTGTTGAAGTTAGTCACAAGTATAGTTCATATACCTACCCCTTAGATGAATGATGAGAAGGAGAGAATGAACAATGTGGATCATTAGATTATAGTACTTACCATTTATCATTTTCTATGCCTTTCTTAAATTAAAATTATAAATTTATCTATCCAAAATTAAAATAAATTCAAAATGTATATTTTTTACTACTGTAAAAAAAGGTTTTGAAGGGATCCAAAACCCCTTTAACCAAAATATTAAAATAGATAGGACATTAAAAGCCAATATTAAAGGAAACTAGATGAAGTAATGGAGTAGTAGAAAACATAACGATCTCCCACCCAACAGATAGCCAACATAGGACCCACAAACTAAAACAAGAGAAAAAATAAATTAGGAAGATTCTCAAGGTCATAGTGACCTCTTCTTCCATTTGGGCTCATTTTTAGAGAAGCATTCTTAATATCTTGGATGTCCTGAGGTATAAGAGTAGCAATATTCTTCATGCTAGCTCTAGTTATTTTTTGTGGACCTTGGAATTCACCATAGCCACCTCACCTTCCTGATCAAGGTTAAAAATAGTATTTTCCTTGTGAGAATTCTCAAAATTAGCAAGAAGGTCTATCATACTCTCTTTCAAAACCTTCATGTTATCATGACTATGCTCCATGATCTTCATGAGAATGATTTTAGTTTTATCCACCTTTTAGTTTAGATTATCCATATTCTCTTCGAGTAACTCTCTGGACTTGCCTTCCCCTTCTTATAGTCTATCACCAAAATTTTCTTATAAAAGATCCAAAGAGTGAAGGAGTGATCAAAATCAGTGGCCTTCCAAGGCCCTTTTGACACACCACTTGACTGTATCTATTCCAATTTAGCTACTAGGGCACAATATTTCAGGTTAAGATTTTTTTATCTCATGCAAGGCCCATCTTAGCACCCTAAAAATTATACAAGGAGTTGGCCTTAGTAGTTTTTAGGACCCCAAGAGTGACCTCCCTTTTGTCTCTAAAATCATCATACCATAATTCCACACAAAAAATCCATCACACTTCCCTTATTGTGAGTTAAAGGATTAACCTCCTTATAAATAGCTTTAGACTCTTCAAAAACTAATGGCAAGATGGGCACATCACGATCAATAGAACTTTCATAGGCCATTAAAATTGGGACTTTTCCAATTTAAACTCTTTGTGTGTTGTTAGGTTATTTGGTTCGTTTAATTCTAGGGCTAAGGTTTTGTTATGGAAATCTAGTTGGAATATGGTTCAAGGCCCCTTGCAAAAATCCTTCATTCTAAAGAATGTAACCTCTTGAGGGGGTAGGTTCTCCTAGCCTGATGGTTTTTTTCTCTACTCAAAAGCATCTTCTTTAGGTAGGTTCTTGTTCTCTACTGGTCTTTTGGCAGTCTCACTTCTTGTGAGTTCCTCCATTTTTACTCACCTTATGGACTTGATGTTACTTTAATTTTTGGGTTCAGGCTCTATTCCCACTTGACTTAATCAAAACTAATAGAAAAAAATATTTCATACAATTCAAAATAAAATAATAAAATGGAATAGTTTTCCTCTTTCCACACATTTTCTACAACAACTAATTTAAAATAAAAAGTAGTCATCCAAATGTTACTAAGAAGTGAATAATATAATTTCCTTTTAGGGACAGGTCATTAAAAAAAAGGAAGCATAGCTTTCAGTTCCTTCCATTGCCAAGAAAAACTGTAGTCACTTGTAAGCGATGCAATAATTAATGCATAATAACTATGTTTATATTTAGAAGTGTGGGCAATGACTTTGCAAGTTTTACAAATATGTAACATTCTTTGTGTTTGTTGAAGATGAGATACCACGTACTTGTTATGTGAACCTATATTATACAACATAAGTAAAAGTTAGTGGTTAAAAACTACTTTGTAAGTTTGTATGGCAATGAACTGATCCATAATAATCTCCTATCAATTCATACAGCTCAAGTCAATAACAATCAACAAATTGCATTATGCATACAAGTGTATAATGTGCTAATAAGACCAATATTTGGTAAAATCGATATGCAACATGGCTGGTGAAAATGGTAGGTGTTAAATGCATAGAGTAATTAGTCAACAGATGTTTACATATTTTCTTTTGATATATTAAATATGTATGCAGTCGAAGGGAATTAACTATATCTTCCTATAGCATTGGAAACCAACTAAATTAGAAATGAAAAATGCACTACCAAAAGTAAAGATTTCACATCTAAACATTTTCATATACTATATTGTTCAGATGTATTGATATTTGTGACCAATTTAACACAAGGCACATATAAATCATGTGGACAATGGCAAGGATTATTCTAATCAGACAACAACTAGGACACAAAAAATGCTTTTCAAAAGAATCCATGGAAAGATAAGTTTTGACAATCCACAAATTAAAGGCAATGAGTCATATATCTAACACTAGAATGCAATTTTAGACTTTTTTTCACCAACCCCTTGTAAAAGTGCAAGTTTTAAATTACTATTTTCTCTACACTTTTTAATTGTAGATATTTCATTCTATAAACTATGTATTGAATAGAGAACGAAGAATTCAAAGAGCACAATAAGAGCATATTTAAGATTAAATTGATAGGATGAAATTAAGTCTGTAGAAATTTTGAAAATGAAATGATATTGAGATAACACAATAATGTAGTTTCTTAGAGTAAGGAATATACGTGGTTCTTTGTATGTGAATATCAGAAGCATAGGATATATATGACAATTGTTTCTACATTTTTTGCAAACAAATTTTGTACATAAATAAAAATTCTAGGCAATTAGGATTGATTGCAAACTATAGTGTATATATTGAATTATTTAAATGGGATGCATAATAATATCCTACAATTCATACAACTCAAGTTAGCAACCAACAACAAATTGCATGTAGAAGTTGTGTGGTGCAGGGGCACCTAGAGAATAGGGCCCTCACCATTTCTTGCAATTTTGTTGTGTGGTGCTCTTAATGAGCTTTGTATAAACAATAAGGGTCTGAGGACTAGTTGGAGTGTTTGGCAATTTTAGTTGGGGATTTACAAGTCCTAAGAGTCTTTAGATAGACCTTGAGGTTAGTAAAGTACTCCTTTTATGAAGTCCTATTGGAAGGACAGGAGTTAAAATTAGAGATTTTTCAAGATGTTAGTAAGGTAAAATAGGTTTCCTGTTCCTAGAAGTCATCTAGGAAAGGTCTCTAGTCTTAGGAAGCTAGGAGTTAGCCAATTTGGCAAAAGAGATGCAAAAGTTCTAAAAGTTGCAAAGTGCAACTTTGCAACTTTACAAATGTTGCTCGACAACATTTTATGTTCCATTCCTAAAATGGTGGATTGGACTCAATGACCAATGGAAACCCTAGCTATGATTGAAAAAGACCTAAGAAGCCAAATATAAGCTTACAAACCCTAATATTGCCATAGTGGTGTGTGTCAGCGTACAGATAGTGTGCTGTAGACAAAATTCTGTGTGTGAAAACTTAACAAAGAATTAATGGAAGCTTATTTGAGTTGATTGTGTCACTGTAATCTTTTCACATTGTTATTTTGTGTTTATAGAGTAATTTTTATCTATTAGATTAGGTTGTGTGAGTGTTTGATTCCTTGCATTGTAAATATCTTTGTTTGTGCCAGTCTACTGTCCTAAACTAGGCAGTTGGTCTTGTGAGCAATGTAACTCACTATCCCACTATAGACTCAGTACGGACTTCTAGGGATAGTGAGTGGGTTCAATGTACTTAGTGATTGCTAGAGGAGGGCCCTTCAAAAGCTATGGAGGCATTTCTAAAATCTTTCCCTAGGCGAGCCTGAACAAGCCCGATTAGGGAAGAGTGTTGATTGCAGAGGTTATAACTTGCAGGGTTGTGAAGATCTAGAGGAATGGAGATATGGAGTGGAAAGGGGATTGATTCAGCCCATTTTGGTGTGTAGAAAGAGGTCTCATCAATCCAAGAAGACACCTAGACAAGCTAAGGAGAAGTCAAGCCAAAATAAGGCTTGGAAACACTCACAATCCCTCATTTTGTGTCAGGGCTCCATACGACCATTTGGAGACCCAAAACCTCAAAAATCCTCGAGCCCTAGTTGAAATAATAGGAATCTCCAAAGGAATTTTTGTTGGGTTAGTGACAAGAAATGGAGTTATTTCCTTTTTTCTCGGAGAAGGAGGGCTAATAGGGGTGCTTTCCTTATAGCCCTATTTTGATAGAGAACCTTAAAATTGGTAAGGAGAAACATTGCATGAGGTAATTTTAAGGATTGAAAATAGTGAAATGGAAGGTTTTTTATCACCTCCATAACCCTGCAAGGACCTAGGAAAGTTATGAGAAGTTAGACCTTAGTGAAGGCTAAGAAACCTAGAGTATTCCTCATCCAAGAAGAGTACCTAGAAGTGGGAAGCATGGATTTTTGCACCAAATAGGAGAGTGGGGTTTGGGATCAGGGGATCATAGATTGAAGAAGGTCTTATAGATCCATTTGGTAGACTTGGAAGTGACCTTAGGTCTCATTGGTAGACAAGAAGCATGAACTAGTGATTAGTTCATCCCATCTCCCTATCAAGTAGTATCAGAGCCTTATAAAGGTGTGGGAAAAGCCATTGAAGAGCACAGTGGATGTTTTCACCTACTAAATCTAGTGGATCAAGAAAGACAGTGACCAATGTAGAATTGGCCAAGAAAGTTGAAGAGCAAGAGGAAGACAACAATTTTTTGAGAGAAAGACTAGTACAACTAGAATGGTTGTTAGGTGATGTCCAAGACAAGATAGATAGATTCAAGGACAAGATGGACTAGAAGGAAGAGTAGGAAGCCAAAGAGAAAGATATTGAGTTGGAGGAAGAATCCCCAACACTAGACCCTGCTATACCAGAGGAGCCTTTCTTGAAGGGACTAAAATAAATGAACAACAAAGCTTTGGAAGGCATTCTCTTGTTCAGTGACAAGATGGATCCAAATTTTATTATGGATTGGATTGATGGAATGGAGAACCATTTTGAATGTGACGGTGTCATTGATGCTCAAAAGGTCAAAGTAGCAAAGTCAAGGTTAAGAGGCTCTACCTTAACCTGGTGGAATTTTGTCCAAACAGAAAGAGAGAAGGAAGGGAAGAGCCCCATAGTTACTTGGAAAGGAATGGTGCCTAAAATCCAGAAGGCTTATATTCCTAATGATTATGACATACAGTTTCATAGAAGAAGGCATAACCTTAGACAAAAGGAGATGGATGTACACTCCTATACTGAAGAATTTCAAAAACTATGCTCAAGGTCCAAGGTGGTGGAAGATGAAAGCATTAGGTTGGAAAGATACTTGAATGGTCTTAAGTGGTCCATACAAGAAGATATGAGCCTTGTCACTCCTAAAATAGTTCATCAATGCTACCAAATTGCTTTAAAGGTGGAAGAGAAAGGAAAGAGGAAGCAGGACCAGACCTCAAAGAATAGAGGAAGGGGTAGAGATGGTAGAGGACATAGGGGAAGCTATGGAGGTAGAAGCAATGATAGTAAACTTCAAGGTGAATCCAAGTGAACTGAACAAAGTGGAGAGACCGGCCAAAGGGGTGTTTCAAGAAGAGTTATAGGATTTGGAGGAAGAGGTAGATCACCAAGAGGAAGAGGACCATCTTATTTTTCCACCATGAAGTGTTACCATTGTCAGCAATTGGGGCATCTTGCCTATAGGTGTCCTAAAAAGGGATCATCTTCACAAGGTGAAAAGAAAGTGGCATATGCACATGAAGATACTTCAAGTGTGAAGTCTCCTGATATTCAATTAGATTTAGAGAATGGTGAGAATTTGATGATAAAGAGGGTCCTAATCAGAGAACCAGTCAAGGAGGAGTCCAAACAAAGAAGGTCACTCTTCAAGGTAAGGTGCAAGATAAAGGGAAAAGTCTACAAAGTTATCATAGACTCAGGGTCTACTGATAACATTATCTCAGAGGAGGCCATTACTAAGCTCAAGATTCCTAAAAATACCTCATAGGACTCCTTATAAGGTCACATGGTTAAATAAAGGGCAGCATGTCTTGGTTAATGACAAGGCATGGATTGAGTTCACCATAGGAGGGTATAAAGACAAGCTCTTATGTGATGTTTTTCCAATGGATGACTATCACCTATTACTAGGTAGGCCATGGCAGTTTGATAGAAAGGTCATGCACAATGGTGAGCTCAACTCATACACTTTTATGAAGGATGGAGTGAGCTAAAAAATTCAATCATTACTTGAACAAGATAGCCAAGGAAGTGGACCTAATGTACTAATGTTGAAGGAGAAAGAGTTCATGAAGACACTTGAGAAAGAAGAAGTGGGTTATGCTATTGTAGTGAAACCCAAAGAGGACATAGAGACTAAGAAAGAGGGAATACCTCATGAAGTGCAGTATATTTTGAAGGTGTTCAAGGGAATTATATCAGATGGAGCACCTGGAACTTTTCCACCTAAGAGAGAAATCAGCCATCAAATAGATTTGGTTCTAAGGGTATCATTGCCAAACAAGGCACCTTACAAACTAACTCCTAAATAGAATAGGGAAGTTGCAAAGCAAGTACAAGAATTGATGGATCAAGGGCTAATAAGAAAGAGCATCAGCCCATGTGTTGTTCCTACCATTTTGGCACCCAAGAAAGGAGGAACATGGAGATCATCTATAGACTCCAGAGCCATTAACAAGATTACAATCCGGTATAGGTTTCCCATACCTAGGATTGAAGATCTAATGGATTGTCTAGGAGGGGCTAAGTATTACACAAAGATAGACCTTAAAAGTGGCTATCATCAAGTAAGAATAAAAGAGGGAGATGAGTGGATAACAACTTTCAAGACCACTGAAGGACTCTATGAATGGCTAGTCATGCCATTTGGCCTCTCTAATGCTCCAAGCACATTCATGAGGCTCATGAATGAGGTGTTGAAAGACTTCATAGGTAAGTTTGTGGTAGTCTATTTAGATGACATATTAATTTTCAGCATGAGTAAAGAGGAACATTTGAAGCATCTCAAGATTGTGTTGTCTAAATTGAAAGAGGAACACCTAACCATCAATCTAGATAAGTGTGACTTTATGAAGTAGGAGCTAGTCTATTTAGGCTTTTTTCTATCTCAAGGAGATTTAAAGATGGATGACACTAAAGTTGCAGCAATATTAAGTTGGCCAACTCCCAAGAATGCCAGTGAAGTGAGGAGTTTCCATGGCCTAGCTCAGTACTATAGAAAGTTCATCAGGAACTTCAGTGGGATATGTGCTCCAATGATGGATACCATCAAGGGTGGATTGAAAACTAAATTTGTGTGGACACCTACAATAGATAAGGGATTTGAGACATTAAAGAAAGAGGTAGCTACTAAGCCTATTCTAAGGTTTCAAACCTTTGATGAACCCTTTGTCATTGAATGTGATGCTAGTAACATAGCAGTTTGAGGAGTTTTGAGTCAAAGCAATAGACCAGTGGCTTTCTTTAGCAAGAAGCTAAATGCAGCAAAGAAAAAGTACTCTTCCTATGATCTAGAACTTTATGCACTTGTTCAATCCCTTAGAAAGTGGAGGCATTATCTTTTTCCCAAGGAATTTGTAGTGTTCACTAATAATCAAGCTTTAAGCTTTCTCAACTCCCAAGACAAGTTGAGTCATAGACATGTCAAGTGGGTGGAGTATTTGTAGTCTTACACCTTCACCATAAAGCACAAGAAAGGGCAGCTCAATAAAGTAGCAGATACCTTGAGTAGAAGGCTGCTCACTATTCAAGAAGTCCAAATGAAAAGCATAGGATTGGATAACTTCAAGGAGCTGTACCAAACTGATGAAGACTTTGCAGCATCATACAAGGTGTGTCAAGAACATTTGAATCACTTCCATGGTGAGTTTGCAGAGTATACATTTAGAATGGACTCTTATTTAAAGGAGGGCAATTGTGTGTTCTAAGAGGATCCATGAGGGAGAACCTCATTCAATAAAAACACAATGGGAGTTTGAGTGGCCATTTTGGCCTCAACGAGACCTTGGAATTGGTCCAAAGGCACTACTATTGGCCTAAAATGCAAAGAGATGCCAGGACCTATGTTGAGAAATGCATCATATGTCAAGGAGCCAAGGGTACTTCTACAAATGCAGGACTTTATTAGCCTCTCCCAATACCAAGAAAACCATGGGAATGTGTAAGTATGGATTTTGGGGTTGGTTTACCTAGGACAAAGAGTGGCTTTGATAATATCTATGTTGTAGTGGATAGATTCAACAAAATGAGTCATTTTATCCCATGTAAAGTCACTCATGATTCAAGTCATATTGCTTTTTTTTTTTTCAAAGAAGTTGTAAGAATTCATGGCTTGCCAAGTAGTATTGTATTTGACAGAGATAGAAAATTCATGGGACACTTTTGGTAGTCCTTATGGCGAAGACTAGGTACCAATCTAGCATTTAGTTTAGCTTACCATCCTCAAACTGATGGTCAAACTAAGGTGGTCAATAGGACACTTGGAAATTTGTTGAGATGTTTAACCAAGGAATATGGTTTGACATGAGACTTAGTCCTTCACCAAGTAGAGTTTGCCTACAATGATAGTATCAATCAGACTACTGGCAAGAGTCCCTTTGAGAATGTTTATGGGATACATCCTAGGGGTGTATGTGAACTAAGAAATTTGGACAACCAAGTCCCCAATAGTGGCTATGCTGAAGATTTTAGTCAATCTATGAAAGAAGTGCATGATCGAGTGAAACAATCCCTCATTGACAACACCAAGAAGATCAAGGACAAGGTTGATCTCAAGAGAAGGGAGGTATAGTTTGGTGTAGGGGACTTTTTTATGGTCCACCTAAACAAAGTAAGAATGGAAAAAGGAGTTCCTACAAACCTACAGATGAAGAGAGTTGGTCCATGTCCCATATTGGCCAAGTATGGATAGAATGCTTACAAAGTTGGTATACCAGATGATCTAGCTATCTCTCCCATATTCAACATTGTAGACCTAGTTAGGTATAGAGGATCTCTTACTGAGGACGTAGATCAGAATGTGGAGGAAGCTAAGAAGGAAGTTCAAGCAGCAGCCCTGCCTCCCACAACAAAGCTAAGAGCAGAGAAGATATTGGCCTCCTGGGTGCATAAAAAGACCAGACATGCAATCTATAAGGAACACCTTATCAAGTGGTAGGGTAAACCAGATTTAGAAGAAAATTGGGTCCCTGAGAATTAGTTTAACCTTCAAGGCATAGATCTCCACCTATTGTCTCTAGCAAGGACTTAGCTTCTTTGGTGGGGAGTATGGTGCAGAGGCACCTAGAGAACAGGGCCCTCACCATTTCTTGTAATTTTTTTGTGTGGTTCTCTTAATGAGCTTTGTATAAATACTAAGGGTTTGAGGACCAATTGGAGTGTTTGGAAATGTTAGTTGGGGGTTTAGAAGTCCTAAGAGTCTTGAGATAGACCTTGAGGTTAGTAAAGTACTCCTTTTATGAAGTCCTACTGGAAGGATAGGAGTTAAAATTAGAGATTTTTCAAGATGTTAGTAAGGTAAAAGAGGTTTCATGTTCCTAGAAGTCATCTAGGAAGGGTCTCTAGTCTTAGGAAGCTAGGAGTTAGCCAATTTGGCAAAAAAGATGCAAAAGTTGTAAAAGTTGCAAAGTGCAACTTTGCAACTTTACAAATGTTGCTCGGCAACATTTTATGTTCCATTCCTAAAATGGTGGATTAGACTCAATGACCAATGGAAACCCTATCTATCATTGGAAAATACCTAAGAAGCCAAATATAAGCTTACCAAACCCTAATATTGCCATAGTGGTGTGTGTCAGCATATAGATAGTGTCCTGTAGAAAGAAATCTGTGTGTGAAAACTTAACAAAGAATTAATGGAAGCTTATTTGAGTTGATTGTGTCACTATAATCTTTTGGAATTTTTCTTTTCTTTTTTTAGAGTAATTTGTATCTATTAGATTAGGTTGTGTGAGTGTTTGATTCCTTGCATTATAAATATCTTTGTTTGTGCCAGTCCACTGTCCTGAACCAGGTAGTTGGTCTTGTGAGCAATGTAACTCACTATCCCATCATAGACTCAGTATGACCATTTTGGGATAGTGAGTGGGTTCAATGTACTTAGTGATTGCAGGAGGAGGGCACTTCAAAAGATATGGAGGCATTTCTAAACTCTTTCCCTAGGCGAGCCTGAGCAAGCCCGGTTAGGGAAGAGTGTTGATTGCAGAGGTTATAACTTGTAGCGTTGTGAAGATCTAGAGGAATGGAGATATGGAGTGGAAAGGGGATTGAGTAAACCCACTTTGGTGTGTAGAAATATGTTTCATCAATCCAAGAAGACACCTAGACAAGCTAAGGAGTAGTCAAGCCAAAACAAGGCCTAGAAACCCTCACAAACCCTCATTCTATGTCAGGGCTCTGTACGGCCATTTGGAGACCCAAAACCTGAAAAATCCTTGAGCCCTATTTGAAATAATAGGAGTCTCTATAGGAATTTTATGGGGTTAGTGACAAGAAATGGAGTTATTTCCTTGTTTCTTGGAGCATGAGGGCTAATAGGGGCGCTTTCCTTGTAGCCTTGTTTTGATAAAGAACCATAAAATTGGTGAGGAGAAACATTGCATGAGGTCATTTTAAGCATTAAAAATAGTGAAATGGAATTTTTTTTATCACCTCCATAACCCTACAAGGACCTAGGAAAGTTATGAGAAGTTAGACCTTAGTGAAGGCTAAGGAACCTAGAGTATTCCTCATCCAAGAAGAGTACCTAGAAGTGGGAAGCATGGAGTTTTGCACCAGATAGGAGAGTGGGGTTTGGCATTAGGGGATCACAGATTGAATAAGGTCTTATAGATCCATTTGGTAGACTTGAAAGTCACCTTAGGTCTCAGTGGTAGACAAGAAGCATGAACTATTGATTAGTTCATCCCATCTCCCTGTCATTGTGGTAGTATATTAATCAAGGATTTGAACAATGAGAAATGTCCTCCATTTGTTTCCACTTTTCTATACAACATGAAGACTATTTCAAAAAAACATGATTTCATAGTCAATATTAAATCTTAGAAAGGCCATTTTATATAGGCAAGTGTATAATGTGGTAATAAAAACAATATTTGGTAAAATAGAAATGCAAAGCCATAAAGTTGAGTTGTATTAAGCATGTATAACAATATATCTTTGAGCAATTTTAGATGAGCTATATAAATTTGAATCCTCATTATTTTAGTATGCAATTTAAACACACAAAATTGTTTTGACAATGGTGATGCTTTTTGTAAATGTTTAGGAGAATTGGAAACATAGAATTAGCAATAAACATAAGGCATATTTGAAATGAGATGGTGAAATTGGGAGACATAATATTTTATTTAACAATCTCATGGAATGAAAATTTATAACATTTCATGATGTTAAAGTACCAATGCACATAATCAAAAAAATTAAGTTAATAGTAATAGAAGGTTTAAAATTAAATTTTAAACAACACATATCTAGTCAATGGACTTATGTCAAAATGCAGTGACTGGGAGTTATCATGACATAGGAGTCTTCTTAGATTTTACATATTAATGTCTTGGTTTCTATCTGATCATTAGTACTAAAGAATATATATGACATAGTTTTTAAGATATTTTGTAAGTCTATTTTGTACTTAAAGATGAAATCCCATTGCAATTTGATTAGATGAAATGTAGGGTGCACATATTCCAGACTTTCACTATTGCACAACTTCCTACAAGTTAATTTAAATATTGATGTTAGTGATTTGGAATTGAAATATATAGTACTATTTGAAATGTTTATCATTTATTCAAGTCATTACTGGGAGATATTTTTTTTACCTTGTGTCATGTTTCGCCACTATGTAGTGGAGTGGTATGTGTAATTGCATTACTTTGAGTCAATGTGAAGCAACCTTCAATGGAAATTTTGTGTAGGGTGAAGACAACTTTGGATTTATTCTGTGTGTAATCTTTGTCGCTGATGTTTGTGAGGGCTAGCATCAAATGTTGAAGTACTAAGTGCTTGATAAAGAATTGTATTGTTTCCTTATTCTTAGTAATGAGAACTATTTTGAGTTTGAGTTTGTGTACATAGCTCACATCCTAGTCACACTTGATGAAATGTGCAGATTTCTCTTCCAAAATGCCATAGCCATCAAATTTGTAATGACATTATGAGAATAATGTACTAAACATACTGGAAAATGGATTTTCCACCTTCAAAATTCCATCAACCTATTGCAGGTGTTTGCCTATCAATGAAGGTTACGATTCATAATGTAAAATATAAAGGGTTTTGCAATGTATTTTTCTTACCTCATATGTCTTTTTGTAGCAATTCAGTTAAAATCTCTAGGTTCATCTTGTCATTTAACTTGTAGACATGTGTGGAGAAACCTGTATGGAATGTGTTCCTTTTGTCAAGCCTCTTAACAATGTTTCTAAAAATAAATGTAGGGGTCTCATTCCTATAAATTTTTCCTTCCACTGTTATATAGTGGTGAGATAGATTTGAATGGATTTCAAGTTGTAAAGAAGAAAGAGGGTCAGTGTTGTTCCAGTTCTTGAAGAAATGTGCTTGAGAGAGTCTTAAGGATCTTGATAAGTGTATGAGTAGTCAATAGCTAGAGATTATTTTACCTGTGCTCTTTCCTTTTTAGTGTGGTCATCCTTTATTTTGAGTGCACTTTGGGAGCCCATTTTTTTCAGTTCAACCACCAACGCTCCCACTATTCTGATTAGGAACTCACTTGTGTTGTTGAGGAGCTTCTTGATTGTTGTGTTGGGAATGAAATTGTATTCAGTGCACATGTGGGTAATAGTTTCAATTGTGCTTGCACTTTTCAGGATGAGAATACATTCGCAGTCACCATGATCATATTTAGTTCATGGTGTAATGTCAAAAATTATAATAGAAATCCCTATTCTTGGGATAATTTTGTCTTCATGTTACTGTACTAGGCTGCTATTGATATTCAAAGTGATTTTCATCTCTTCTTTCATGTCTACCAAGTCTACATGTAAAAATTCATGTGTCTTATTCACTTTTTCAAGATTGACTTTGTAGAATAGTAACCCATCTCCTTCAAATGTGTGTCCACTCTTTCTTGCGTTGAGATCTTCAATTGAAATGCAATTGGTACTTTTGACTTTGGACATACAAGAAGTTCATGATTATTTGTGTTGTGCATTGAAAATGTCAATAATTTAAGGATATGTGACAATGGAAAGAGAATATATTTTGGTTTTTTAATCTTGTTTCACTTGTGTAACCTTCCCTTGTCTTTTTCTTGCCTCTATTCTACCCTACAAAGTAATAGTGGGGATGTAAAATTGTCTTAGGAGTTTTTAATGAATGTTTGCATGGAGACATTTTTATGAGATTTCATCAATGCCATTGTCAATATGAATATCATCTGAATATGACTATTGAACTATACATGTCATTTAAATAGAGGAATTGATGTATTTTGTTTTGTTATTCTTACTATTCTTATGGACATTGGAGTTCAATTATTTTCATGTGTTAGATGTGTTGGTGCTAAAAAATGTTGGATCTTATATCCAGTTGTTTTCACCAACTAACAAATTTAACCACGATTGTGGTTTGAATCCCTACAATTTAGGTTAGTAAACCAAGGCTGGTAGGCCCAAATCTAAAATTTCAAAAATACTTCAAACAATTCTAAATTATAAAAATTGATTAAAAGATTAATTATTTATATAGTATAAACCTACATCAAAATATAATCATCATAAAATTATAATGATAGAAGAAGTGAATCTAATATTAGTAAACTTAAAGATATAACTTGAAATAATAGTTTCCAGTAGATAATGAGATCAATGCCTAATCAATATTTGGGCTATAGAGTTAGGTATATTTTTAATCCTATGTACGATTCAAAGACAGTTTTAGGACAATTTGTTTAAATATAAAACAATACCATCATTCCAAAGGCTTCCACATGAAATATAACTCAATTCTGATTTTGCATTCAATTCAATCAAATTTATCTCTATTGCTAGAGACCAATTGAACATGATAAAGATTGATAAACACAATTTTCTACTGATAACTTAGACTGCAAACTCAATTTAAATTATAAAATCAGCATAATAGAACACAATGAAGTAATCTATTTCTAGATAAATCTGAAGACTAATTGAAAATAGGCAAAAACCTATAACCTCAAGCAATAAGGAAAAAAGGCACTTATCTTTATTAATATCGAAAAATAGGTACATATGAGTTCATCATTGCAATAGTGAATCCAATTTCTATAGAGATTTTTTCTAATGTAAAAAAATATGGTCTCCTATCCTTGGTCCTGGTATCCATATTAATATATTTTTTAATGAATGGAAACAAGCTTCGGACCGAGGCATCATTTCAAAAGAAAACTAATCACTAACTGCAACATTAAAATTACAATATACAACTATTGAATAATTAAATAATAATTTTTCCATTAAGGTTTATATTTTGAAAATATTTCTCCTCCCTTTTATCTCGCAAAGTATGTTGCCTTATCAAATTTGAAATATTGTTTGGTTCAAAGCTTTTGCACATAAACGATATATATAAGTAACCTGACCAATCAAATTTCATCCATAACTAAGGTCATTTGGAGAATAATAAATAAAAAAATTATATTTTCCCCAGAATAATCCCCTTTTTAAAAATAAATATATTTAGTGAAATATTCTTAGAACATAAACACTTATTCTCTCAAAAATATTGTATAACTTAAAAAATAATCAGCCCGTATAATATTTTCAAACATTAATGTAGAGTACCAATATTGAAAAAACACACTAATGAAGAAAGATTGAAAATACATTAATCAAAATAAATTAATTTATTAATCAAAATATAATTAGGGTATCTTAAGAATTTCACATTTTAAAATAAAACCCTAATTAATTGTGTATCTTCATAAATTGAATGCATAGTTATTTTAAGAATATGCTTCTTTCAACAAACCTAAAAGAAAGGACATAGAACACCGTAATAAGTATCTACAATAGGGACATAAGAAAAGAGGTTCGATTATATGTATTCACCCTAATGATTGATTTCCAAAATTACTATAGGGTAGAAACATTCTAAGTATATCTTTTCCCCTTAACCCATACTCTCAAGGAATACAATAGAACAATCAGTTAGGGTAGGATGGGTAGTTAGGATAGAAAAAAGGGTAGGGTCAAGAGGTTGAGTGTTCAACTCCCTCTCCCCACCCTTTTGTAAAAATATTTTTATTGTTTTCAAATAGGGAATATTTAATTATTCAAGTATGTATTTTGAAATCTTCCAGTATTAAAATTTACTCTAAACAATTATTAATATACATTTCCCTTTTTGAATTTTTTTTTTTTACCCTAATGATAGATTTCATTTTTTTTACAAGGGTAAACATTTTATTTTAAAAAAATATAAGGAGTAAAATTTCTTTAAAAACACTACTAAATAATCAAGTATTTTAACCATAAAGAATACTTCCCTATCAAATTTGAGCCTACAAATTTAGGTGTCAACAAGATGTATTCACAGGAAAAGAGAAAAGTGATTTGTCTAGTATGCTTCAGACCTATAAATGCAACAAATATTTTTTGTTATGTTAGACCAAATGTGATCAATAAGTGACCTGTTTAAATTTTGTGAATGGTTGAGTAGGAAATTAAGTTTGGCATTCCATATGAGTTGTAATGGTTGTTTTGTGTTTACTTGTCATTGACATATCAATGTTCAAATCTCCAAGAATATATAAAATGTTTTTCGGTTCTATATTACTAACCACATTGTCTATAGTTGTTGTTATTTCTAGTCAGGGAGCATTCAACCTTGTGTAAATATTGGAAATATTGATTTCATTATTAGGTAGTATTATTGTTGAGATCATTGCCTCAACATTATTTGAAATATGTTGTTGTGTTCTGGAAACTATTAAGTTCTTTCTCGTTAAAGTCATAATTTCATGTATTCCTTGTATTGAGGAGGCATTGAATTGTTCATATAGAACATTTATTTGTGCAGGATTTGTATGAACTTCTTGCAAGCATAAAATGTCAGAGGACATGATTTCATTGTCATTGACTAGGTCATTGGTCTGTGCATGTAAACTTCACGTATTTAGTGTGCATTGTAAAAACTGTAATGTTGCATGTGGAAATGTATTTTGGTTGTCAATTTTCCAACGTGCATTTGGCTCTACATGTTTCCTTTCTAGATTTATTTTTTGATTCACCCTAAAATTCTTTGGTGTAAGAGGTTTGATCTAATATAGCATTTTAATTTTTTTCTTATGCGAGAGTGTTGCGTATGTTATACCCTATTGTTTTATACCAATGGGATCAAAAGAAAGGGATTCCATTGTAAGCCCTTGTGATCAATGGATTGTTCGTGAACATGCTAACTATATAAGGAATTGTTTTCTAATAGTTATTTTTTTGCTTGCAGATTTTTTTTGAATTGGCCATGTGATGCGGTAAATGGGTACCCAATCTTTTGCAATAGACCCCTTCTAGCATAGCCTATAAAATTTTTTTGTTGTTGACCAATATTTTAATTATTAAATTTGATCTATACACAATGTCAAAGTCATCATGTTTTGTATATGCTTTAAAGATCCCATCCAAGCCATTCACTATACCATCTTGTGTTTTGTAGTTACCTAAATAGATTTTTACAAGTACATTTGGTTTCACGTGTATTTCAAGAGGAAGTGTTGCTGTATAGGTATAAATTCATAAGAGATTTTAGTTTACATCACATTCATCTATTTATTTAGATACAATATTGCCATCAAGCACGATTGTTAGCATTTTGTTGGTATGTGCATCTACGTCACACCTCCTACAATAAAGGAATAGGAGGGTTGGGTAAACTAGTATTGGTCGTATGCATAGTCCATTGAGGTATTCTATATCATCTATTGTCTGTAGGCCTATGGAAGATCTATTTATAATTTGAATAAAGATTCATCTTTTTGTATCATCATAACTTTAATTGAAATAGAATCTCACATTGTCTTTCCAAAAATTTTATGACATTAAATATTTTCATGTTGGCCTTCTATCGAAAATAATGGAGTCAAGTACAAGTTGGGCTTGGTAAAGATCACCACATAAAATAGTGTCTAAACCTCCAAAGTAGGTGGTAGGCCTATTCATAATATCATGTAAATGCTTATCTATATAACGTAAAAATGTCGATCCTACAAAGGAGATCTCATCAATCAGGAGACCTCGTAACTAGTTGTAATGCTTTGATATCATCTCTAATGTATCACTATTTAGTGGAAGGAATTTTAATTTTTTAAAAGGTATATGGAATGTTGAATGTAGTGTAACCTCACCAATATTATATGTTATTTTTCCTGTATATACAATGATTAGTCCCCTTGGTTTATCACAATCATTGTCTACAACTTTTTTGTATACACATAGAAGTTCTTCATAAATTTATTTTTCTATAAACATCTTCGCAATGCCAGCACCACCTGTCAAAAATATATTGATTGGAGTTGGCATGTTTTTGTTCTTTTTTATCACAATGTATTTTATAATTATTTTTTGTTCTTCGTTCAACATTTGTCAAAGTTTGTAATGCTCTATGTTTCTAATTATTTGTGGATGCTTTCCTATTTTGAATCCGTTGTCGGATGTGCTTCCTACTCTATTACATATATACCATAGAGTTCATTATAGAGTTCATCCATTGTACATTTTGTGGTTCTAATATTTCCTATAGTGGTCTCACATTATTTTAAATTGATTACATTTGCTTCTTTTTCAATATGTCCCCATGTACTATTGGCATAATACCAAAATTTTGCACATTTCTCTATGATTGTTTCTTCATGGTGAATATATGCAGATTCCCAGGAAGTTGAAATTATGTTTTACTATTCTTTCATTTATTGTGAATGGAGCAAAAAGTAAAAGTTATTCTCTGCAATGGTTCTCTGAATCAGTGTTCCTTTTATAGTTGATGAAGCATATTATGTTTTCTTTTTCTCTTGGCTTAATTTGATATCCTCTTTTTCTATATTCATAAAAACATTCGGCCAAACATACATGGGATATATTTTTTGGAACAACCAAATAATAATCTATTAAAGATTTTGCTATCACATTTTATGACTTGTTCTTGGCAAGTTGTCTATATTGAGATATATGACTAGATATAGTGTTGTCATTATGGTAACAAAGTCATATAGTAGTTTGGAGTCAACACACTAAGTGTAAAGATTAGAATTCAATTAAGTGTTGAAGACTCGACATCATACAGAGCACCAGAGACTCATAGCATCAGTGCACATGTGTACAGATGAATTAAGGTATGCATCCTGAAAGTTAAGGTTATTAGACTATACTTATGCTTAGTCTAAGAGAGCATAAGTAGATATGCAAAGATGTGAAAGTTATAGTCAGTTGAAGTTGCATAGCCAGTATGTGCCAGTAGCGAACAGAGCATAGAGCCGACAGTGACTATTTTGGTTTGTGATTATAAATTAATGTTGTAAAGGCTATGCACCCATTTTATTTAGGTTGTTGACATATGTACATGTATAATTGTAAGCACACTTAAGACAATTCATTTGGAAGCATTATTTGTAATTAGTTATAGGGCCGACCTAATTGTATATTTGGTATGAGCACATAAATATAAGGTGCACCTATTGTAATCATTATGGAAGTTGAAAAAGAGTTTTGATAAGAAGAGAAGAGGTATGGAAAGTGAGCATAAGATGTATTAGAGCTTTGCTAAAGCTCAAAGCATCAATGCAACAAAGGAATTGATCTAACAAGCAGTGTCATAGTGATAGTTCACCTGTAGATATAGTATGTATATGATTTAGAAGGTTGTAGCCTTCATCATTTGAGCAATGAGCTCTAGGAAAGTGAGTCCACTCCCCTAATAGGGATCATTGTAAAAGACTCCTTACAGGGTCTAACCCTTAACAAGGTCTACCATACTAAAAGCATTGTAAAGCTACTCCTAATAGGGTAAAGGATCTTCTAACAAGGATCACAAAACACTAGTGCAAATTATTAGTGGGTATCAAGTAACACCAGGGTTTTTACCCATTTGGGTTTCCACATAACTATATTGGTGTCATGTGCTAATTTTATGTTTCATGTCTATGTGAATGTTTAATTCAATACTTAAGCATTTATAATTTAGTATTCAGATCAAGATGAAAAGTTAAAATATAGTGAACACTTATTCACCCCCCCCTCCCCCCACCCCTCTTAGTGTTCCCATTCCTAACAATTGGTATCAGAGCTTTGGTCCTCAGCAAAGAAGTTTAACCACTTGAGGAGATCATGGACAAAGCAGATATGAAACATTTGAAGAAAAATCTTGAAGCAGCTCTTGAAGACCTAGACAATCCAGAAAGAGAAATTGAAGAACTGAAGGAAAAATTTAGTGATGCTTAATTAGTTATCAAAAGACTAAGAAAAGATTTGAAAGGATGCTCTAACAGTGAACTTGAAGAAAAAGTCAAGAAGTTAAGTGAAGAAAATGCATCCTTGTTAAGTCAGCTTGAAGAATTAGATGACAAACTGATGAACAATCAAGATGTCTATAATGAACAAGTCAAGGAGAACATTCAACTAAATGAAGAACTAAGGGAAGCTAACTTAGAAATCTTGGAGCTAAAGAATATCAAAGAGATCTTGGAATCTGAATTAAAGAATTCAAAGGAGTATACTCATCCTCAGAGTATGCACCTTTCAACTTAAGCCATTGGAGTGTATAGGAACCTTTGTGCAAGAGCGCACATGCTGATAGTTAGTCGAACTCAAGTTTGAAAATTTGAAGTGATAGCCTAGTTTATGCAAGTTGCATTAATGGTGAATTTTGTACTTTAAGTACACAAAAAGTTGTTTGTTCACTCATTGCATTAATACTCAAAGGAATTGAAGAGAAGATTGAGGCTTGGAAGTTGTTGTAAACATTTTGAGATTGAGCTATTAGTAGTTGTAGTGCATTTGATCGATTGCAAGAAACCCTAGCTTGTTGCACCATTTCAAAAGCCGTCAAAACATCTCAGAGATCATTTGGAAAGAGAATATCAAGTCATGGCCACTCCTATTATTTTTGATGTTGCTGAGAAGAAGAGGTATGTTTTCAAGAGGCACCCATTTAAATCAACCCTAGATGATTTAGAGGGAGCATTTTCCCGCACGTCGATGGGCATCATGCATGTAGAAGACATAAGGGCTTACATCTATTGTAAGAAGGAACCTGTTGGACTAGATAGGTTAAAGGTGCACATGGACACAATCTTGAAACCTGACAAAATGTTTATGGATGAATACATAAAATGGAATGATCACCCCATTATTGAATATGCCATGACATTTGAATTCTATGAAACTGAATGGGTTAAGATATTGTTGAGTAGAGTCCATGATGACTTGTTTTGGATTGGAGATGTATCGGTAAGAATAACAGGAGACCTAATTCATGAGATGACAGGCCTTTCTAAGATAGGTGCCATCCTTCCTGTGGGTAAGGATGTCAGGAAAATGGTGGAGCATGACCATTGAGCCTATAGAGCAACTAGACATCAAGTTAATATCAATGATATTGGGTTACAAATTTCATCATACCAGCAGGGTGAATAGTGTGTTTGCGGGCACTATTCTAGTAGCCATCCATCTTGTGCAAGAAGATGGAGAGTTCAACTTGTGTGAAATATTGCGTGCATAGTTGATAGACAATATCAAAGCTATCAAACATGATAAGACCAAGGTATTCAAGTTTGGGTCCCTAATCATCTATATGTACCTTCATATAGTTGGTAAAGTGTCAGACTTGTACCTAGACAAGTCCATTCCTACCATGCGATAGATATCAAATTGGGCATCCATAGAAAGCACACTTAGAGATTACATCACCTTGGAATTGAAGACCTTCAAAACAAGGATGCAGATGAGGTATAGCATTCTTGAGAGTATTGTAGAGAAGTATAAGGATACAATATGCTTCATGGTGGAGATTGATACTACATGTATGGAGGCTATGGAACCTAGAGCTAAGTGGATTCATCCACTTGGGTATGAGGTTGAAGAACAAGTTCTTGAAGCTTATGCATAGGTACTACTATCATCCCCTAAGGATGACAATGAACCTAGGTGGGGAACCTATGAAGAGAAGACTAGAGAAGTTGATGCTAAGTTGAACAGTGTTGCAACAAAAAGGAAAGCTGCAAAGGTCACATCAGAGATCCTAAGAATTCATGGTGTATCACAATCAGACCTTGATAAAGCAAGGGATGAGAAGATTTCCCTAGAATTGAAGAACGTAGTAGAAGAACAAGAAGATCCCAAGGAGAAAAAGATAAAAATTGAGAAAGATGACAGTCAGAAGGATAAAGAAGATAGTACTCCTTTTGCGCCCAAAGATTCTCCTCCTGAGTATAGGCCTTTGTTCAAAAGGAAGAAAGAAGCTAGCACTAGTCATCCATCCTCATGAGCATTAAGGAGCAAGAAAAACACTCAAGCACCTCCTCGGGTAGGATTCAGACCTAGCCTCAAGGTTCTAAATACAAGAATTGTTGATGAGGGAATAATTGATGAAGTAGAAAAGTTCTATGAATCTTACAATGAGATTGACAAATTAGAGATTCATAGTATGATTGTCAAGTGCATGATCAAGTTCAAGAAAATAGTCCTTGGCTGAAAACAAAAATTCTTGATAAAGTATGGGATATTTTGGAAAATATGAAGAGACAATCTAACGAGGAAGATCAAAGAATAAGAGAAAAAGTATTAGAAGATACTTTGCCAGTATGTTCTAAAGAAGAAGTGGGACTGATATTGAATTTGGTGAAGCTACACCTTAGAACAAAAATGAGAACTCTTCATATCATGAACAAAGATTATGAGTTGATTACGAAGGAAACAAAAAAAGCATTTGAGAAGGTGTTGTTAGAACAATAGATCAAACCACCGACTATGTCCATCACTCATGCACCTATCAGGGAAGATAAAGTGGTAGAGCCCACTAATGTACCAATGACAAGTCCTCAGGACTCAGTGCCCTTAGTAGAAACTCAAATAGAAGCAGATCAGTCTACACCTATGACTGAATCACCCAAAAATAGCATGGTGCAATTATCATAGACAATGTGGAAATAGCCATGGCAGCCACTAATAAGGAGTTAGACAAGTTTGAAGAAGCATTTGTCAACACTGAGGAAGTAGAAATCCTATGTAGCAATATCCCTCAAATTCAGCAAGAAGAAGTAATCATAGAAGATATATCTGATGAAGAAAAGAAAGAAGTAGAGGTAGAAAAGAAAGATGAATCTTTTGTTGATTTGGTCAAGGTGAAGCAAGAGGTGATGGATAGAACTTGGGCATCACTCCCTCCTCATCATTGTTGTCAAGTCTTACACCTGACACTAGCAGTTTGGACTCCTAGAAGGAAGAAGACTTGATTAAGTTCAACGTCCTAGCTATGGAGAAGGCCAAGGAGAAGCAAGTAATGAGGAATCCTCTCCTGGTAGAATCAGTAAATATTTTGAACAGTTTGCTACCAGAGGACAAGAAGATGGTAAATGTACATTCAATTGATGATGTGAGCACAATCATCTCTTAGTTCATAGTAAATTTTTCAAGCCTAGAAGAATCTACGGCCATAATGGAAGAGGTAAAGTACTTAAAGAAGAGACTCAATGAACTAATGAGTAATTTTGCACTAGACTTGACCTCTCTTGAGTCTAGTCAGGCATCATTAATGAAATTTGCAAAGAAAGGAAGGAAAGTCATTGCAGAATCCATGGATCAGGATAAGTTCACTGATGCCCATCTTAAGAAGATGAAAGATGCAGAGGTAATGATTGAGAAGGTGAATATTTTAGTGCTAGACACTTCCACTAATGTAAACATGTGAAACAATTTCTATCAAGGGCAATTGGATATAATTGGAAAGGCAAAAAAAGAAATAGAGAAGATAAGATCTAGATAGACTCAGTTGAGGAATGCTCTTGCACCCTCTCTAGATATTCTCAGTCAAAACATAAAGGAAATTGAATCAACCATGATAACCTATGATCAAGGTTCTATCACATAATTGGATAAGATGGAAAAGCTACAATATGCATTATGCGCCCATCTACAGATAGTCAATTCTCTGATAACCTTTTGGAAGAAGGAGATCCAGAAACTCAAGATTGCATATCCAGATGTTTTCCCTCAGTAAGTATATGTAGATAAAGTTTTTGATGCACCCTTTTCATTAATGTCAAAGGGGGAGTTGTATAGAATATGGAGTACATATATGTATAGGGAGATATAAGAGTTTGTATAAAATATATAGAAGACAAAAAGTTTTTGTATTAAGGGACAGTTAGAGACTTAGCCATATTCCTTTGTTTCCATCAATGACAAATGGGGAGATTGTTGGCAAGTTATCTATACTGAGATATATGACTAGATATAGTTTTTTTATTATGGCAACAAAGTCATATAGTAGTTTGGAGTCAGCGCACTAAGTGTAAAGATCAGAATCCAATTAAGTGTTGAAGATTGGACAACATACAGAGCACCAGAGACTCAGAGCATCAATGCATGTCTGTACAGATGAATTAAGGTATGTGCCCCAAAAGTTAAGGTTGTTAGACTATACTTATGCTTAGTATAAGAGCACATAAGTAGATATGCAAAGATGTGAAAGTTACAGTCAGTTGAAGTTGCACAGCTAGTATGTGCCAGCACTAAACAGAGCATAGAGCAAATAGTGACTATTTTGGTTTCTGATTATAAATTAATATTGTAAAGGCTATGCACCCATTATATTTAGGTTGTCGACATATGTAAATGTATAATTGTAAGAACACTTAAGCCAATTCATTTGGAAGCATTATTTGTAGCTAGTTATAGGGCCGACCTAATTGTATATTTGGTATGAGCGCATAAATATAAGGTGCACCCATTGTAATTGGTATGGAAGTTGAAAAAGAGTTGTGATAAGTAGAGAAGAGGTATGCAAAGTGAGAATGAGATGTATTAGAGCTTTGCTAGAGGTCAAAGCATCAATGCACCAAAGGAACTAATCTGACAAGCAGTGTCACGGTGACAGTTCACCTACAGATATAGTATGTATCTGATTCAGAAGGTTTTAGCCTTCATCATTTGAGCAGTGAGCTCTAGCATAATGAGTCCACTCCCCTAATAGGGATCATTGTAAAAGAATCCTAACAGGGTTTGACCATTAACAAGGTCTACTGTACTAAAAGCATTGTAAAGCTACTCCTAACAGGGTAAAGGATCTTCTAACAAGGATCACAAAACACTAGTGCAAATTATTAGTGGGTATCAAGTCCCACCAGGGTTTTTACCCATTTGGGTTTCCCCGTAACCATATTGGTGTCATGTGTTGATTTCATGTTTCATGTCTATGTGAATGTTTAATTTAGTACTTAAGCATTTATAATTCAGTATTCAGATTAATGTGAAAAGTTAAAATACAGTGAGCACTAGTTCACCCCCCCCTCTCAATGTTCCCATTCCTAACACTTGTGTGGTTCATTATTTATGTCTTTAACAGATTTGAGTACAAATATGTGATCATTGTCTACTCTTGTTTCAATGAATACACATTTTCAAGAACTTTGATTAAGTGGAAGAGACAAAACTAAATGAGCATCCTGTTGTGTTGAAATTTGTTGCAAGTTTAACAAAGTGTTTCCCAGTTTTCTTATCATCTGTATTGCATCAATATTATCTCTTTGATGATCATCACATATTTGTTTAAATGCATGTGTAAATTATTTGTCAATGTTATCCATGTATGAGCTACAATACATGAGCAAAATATGCATTGAACACAAATTGCACATCTATGTTTGCTTTCCATAGAATAGGCATTTGTTTTGCAAAACTATTGTTCCATATTTGAGATGGTTTCCTTTTAAGAAATAGAGGGTGTTTGTCTATTTTTCACCTCAAAGAAGTGATGTAATGATCATTTGATAACTTCAATTCATTGATAATCATGTCGAATGTGAAGTAAGAGTCATAGGTTCGCTTTTGAAAAGTTGACGAACTATGTGAGGCTCTTGTAATAATCATTTTCATTTTTTCTACTAATGGTTCAAGTATCATTGTCTTCCTTAATGGTGGAATTGAGAAATTATAATGACATGTTTTTTTCTAAAGATCTTTTACATTGTCTTGTATGGTGATGTCTATGAAGAATAGCCAAACTAGGTTGTAAGTGGTTAGTGCTACCTGTGATGTGTTTTTTGACAAAGGTTATGATATCTTTGTTGCTTTCTCTACCAAAGATTGGTGCATTTTCTATGAAGATTAGGAGATGATCATGTTCATTTACCCTATTTTGAAATTCTATTATAGAAAAATAATCAGAAACTTTTCCAAATATTAAATTATCTGCAAATATTAATTTTCTCATAGAATTTATCCTATGTCGATAGTATCATGCACATGTCACAAGATATTTTTTGACTAGTAGAAATTTGTCATTGTCATTGTGAGTAATTGATTCCTCATTTTGTAATCATGTTTTTCATAAACTATGTAGGTTTTTAACTATGTTTGTTAGAAGTTCCAAATTCTATTTTGTACTTATAAAAGTGATGAAATATGTAGGTGGTCAAAGTTGTCGTATCATTGCAAAAACATTTTTCTTTAATTATTGGCTATAATGAAAAGATATTCTAATTCATTTGAAATCAACATATCTGATGTCTGATTTTAGAATCTTCTCTAAGTTTGGTTTGTGTTTCACATCCTTTGCCAAAATCTTTCTTCCTTTTTATTGACCTTTTCTTATTGTTACCCACATTGTAGACATAACTTGGTGTATTATTATCTTTATGGTTTTGAAAAAAAGATTCATTGTGTGTGAAGAGTAAAATCTTGTTCTAAATGAAGTAGTTCCCATTGTGCAATTTTTTGGTAGTTAAAATTTTCAACAATATCAACATCATGTGGCTCTCTGAAGAAGAGCGTTGGGAAATTCATCTCTTCTGCATACTTTTCTTTGAATATTCCAATTGGGTAACAATATTGAGGTGCAATTTCAATTATTTTGTCATCCATGTTGCGTATACATCTAGAATTTGTATATCCATGTATCAATGTTTTAGCTGGGTTGTTGTTCTCTAAATCACTATTAGATTCAAGATCACTTAGCTGCTTTCACTATCACTTTCATTCCCTTCATTTAATTGTAATGTATGTATCGAGTCATCATTTATTTATACTTTTTCCATCTTGTACAATTTTTCCTTACTAAATTCAAAGAGATCCTACATTATAATATTCGGCATCACAATTCCTTTTTGAAATGCATTTTTATATTCTAAGTGCCTTTTCAAAGATACAAAAATTGTTGAAGTGTTTGATATTGATTGTGGCAAGGCATTTTGTACAATGTCCATGTTTATAGGAACATTTATTACGGATCCTGTGATGCCTATCTCATATCCTCTATAGCCAAGTTCTCAAATTTGCACGAATGTAATTCTAAGAGATATGAGTACTTATTCTAAATCTGTTAACATTTGCACGTGTTCCAATGGTATATTATTTTAGATATTTTCTGGTGATGCAAACTTTGGGAGATAACCATGTTTCAAGGATGTGTCTCATATTTTGCAAATGTTGTCATTGCAACTTGGATAATTGCAATGTATAAATTTGTAGTACGTAGTTTTATCCTTCTCTCTAAAATGTTTTATGTCTTTCTTGAAGTGCAAAAGTTGACAAACTGTGCAAGGATATTGGGGTGTGTCCTTTATTGTGATTTCAATTAGTGTTAAGTTTTTCTTCTTTTTCTTCCTTTTATGACAAGATGTCTATTTGTGGTATGAACGTACACCATTTTCACATTGATAAAATTTGTTGGTAACTAATATGCTTGCAACTTCTTCAACATTTTCATTCGTATTTTACATTTTTTATCGGATTAGTTTCTTTGTTTTCTACAAACTAGATAATACTCCTTTTTTTTTTTTTTACTTTCCACTTGGCCTTCTTGTTTGCAATAATTGATCCCAATTTCAAATTCTTATTTTCTTGTGTTCCCATCTTTGAAGTTTTCTCTATTATTCCTAATCATTTGTCTAAGATTATGTAATTTTAGTGTTGGTTGATTGAGTTGGTCATCGACAACCTTAAACAAAGGTTTGAAATGTCCATTAAGTGGATTTGCATCATGGAAAATGATACAATATGGTTGTCTATGTAATTTTTGGTTGAAGTTTAAATTTTTTTTCTAGTTGTCATTGAGAATATGTAGATTCTAATGCTTAACCACTTTGAAAGCCAGTGAATGCAAAAAATATCTCCCCATAGACCTGGTTCAATATTGGCGTTTGTTGGTTTGGTAGATAGTCACATTTGTCATAGATAAGTGTTGAGATCTTTTACATTGTGTAGGTCTTGTAAGCTTTCAGGATGCAATTCATGGTTGTATGAGTTTATTTCTTATGGGTCACCATTTCAGATACATCTCATAAAGTAGTCAATTGTCCCATTTCATAGTTCAATAGATGTGAACTTAAAATTGAGCAAAAATTCAAGAGAATCAAATAAGCAGTCACCAACATTCTATTTGAATGTGGCCAATCTACACAGTCCTTGTTTCTCAATTTTTTTTCAATGTCACATGTTTGCAAATGATTTTGAGATATATGTGTGTGTGTGTGTGTGTGTGTGTCCACATGCATCCTTTTCAAATTTGGAGTTTTGAAACTTCTTTATATTTGTTCTTTTACAATAATGAGATTGATTGTTTGTATTATATGTCTTCAAAATGGAATTTATAATATATATATATATATATATATATATATATATATATATATATATATATATATATATATATATATATATATATATATATATATATATATATATATATATATATATATATATATATATATATATATATATATATATATATATATATATATATATATATATATATATATATATATATATATATATATATATATATATATATATATATATATATATTTGTATATGAAGTTTTCAGAAATTTGTTTTTCTTGTGATGGGTTGTTGTGTAGCCTTTGTGGTTTTGGAACCAATATCACCCTTCTTTGTGTTACACAAATGTATGTAGTTGTTATCCATCAGTATTTGACATCTAGTTTTGTTTCCAAACTAGAGCCATCTATGTATTATCACAAAAGATATATATTTATGATCATGTCATAAAAAAATTAAACTTTGATACCTGAATCACTAGATTAGTTGTACTAAGTTGCATTTTATGTGCCAAGTTTTGAAGCCATGTTTCTTTATTTTCATATGTTCAAACAATATTGACTTATTTGACACTACACATAATGCATATATATTTCTCATTTAGATGGTAGGTATTAATAATTTTTACTAGTTTATTAGATGAATTATATTATGTTTTATTAACAAATCCATAGAAACAATATGACACAAAAGTATTGTTCTATTTCTTATTTAGGCCTAACACATATAAACTTTTCTTTTTTACAAAGAGAGGGAACTAATATTTTATTTTTTTAAAATAAAAGGTGGCAGTGCCACTTGACATATTATATTTAATATGATTTACATATACTGGCTCTAAGATACAGAGCTCCCGAAGAAAAGAGCCAGAAGAAAAAATTCATTCATTAACCCATCACAAGAAAGAGTTTTACATTAAGGTGTTGTGGCTGAGTGAAGAAAGGAGCTCTCATAGATTGAGTCTATTACATACAATATCAAGAATGCATTTGAATAGTAAAAGCTCAACCTACAGAAGCTAATTACAAAGATAAGCCCAATGGGCAATTACAGAATGTCATGACACATAGGAAAATTCAAACATGTGCATCCATATTGAGAAAGCAGAAGATGGAAGTTGAAGACACCAAATTGAAACGCTGACATCAGAGAGAACCCATCCAAAAAAGAAAAATAGGAGACCGAAGCTAAGACTTCAAATTGAAATGCTGACATTTGAGAGATCCTTCACCAAAAAACATTGTTTGTTAAAATGGAACCACCTAAGAAAAATAAATCTCCCTGACCAGAATGATGAGATTGAACAAGAAGCACAATGTTGGTACTGAATCCTTGAAAACTTGCACACATAGATGAAAATCCAAAAGCAAAAAGAGAGCAGAGCTCGTGGAAAAATATACCAACAATTAACCTTCCATACAACCAGAGGGGTTATCTATTGAACCCAATTTCAGATTGAGGTCTGACAAGGGTTGAGAAGGGATTGGGAATAGGGGATGCGATGGTGGAACAACAATGGAAGAATCCTGCTCCAACAAGTCAAGCATTGCAAAAACAATTTGGTGACCATTGTCCACACACTCCTTAGACAGAAAATTTTGAAACTGATGTAGGGAAAGCTTAACTCGGTGAAATGATTGTCTTTCAAGCCCCTTTTTAATGCTCTCTAGAACCATGTAAATGATGTGGTTCTGAAGAACATCATGATGGTGAAAAAGATAATCGATTAACGCATCCCCTCCACATAAATCATATTTTTGGAGAGCTCTAGGGATTTTGTTGCCCTGCAGGAATAGAGTTCTAACATATCTACTACAAATCAATTCAAGGTGGAAAGGAGATTGAAGCAAATCTATCAAATTGGAGAGAAATATTGATAGAATCTGAGATAGATAAATGATACATCTCCCTGAAGGGAAGAGAGCCTCACACCCAATCATTCACTTGATACCATGGCAAATGCTCGATTGGTCACAAATAAAAATGGTGGCCAACATGTCATCTTTGATGTAACCAAGGAATGGCTTTTCCCATTCCTCCACTTCGAGAAGCAGCCTAAAGTTTTTAGGATAATAATCCATATGCAGAGATGAGCAAGTAGAACATAATGCCACATAAGAGCTAGCACCAACAAGGAAGATAGGATGAATCATCATTAAGGCCAGAGAAAGACATGGTGGGATAGAACAGGGGAACCAAATTGTAGTAGAGCAAGGGAAATGAAATACAGACAATAGAAAAACCCATAAATAAGTAGACTATGGATAAATGAGGACATTAATAAGCAATAATTCTGTTCAATGCAAAAGATATAAGAAATCCCATACGCTAGCCAAAGAACATAGGTGGCACTCAGGAGATGTCACAAATAAGAGTTAGTGAAAAAGCTCACATAGTGGGGAGGGATGCCAAATAAAACACATGGAGAATTAGTGGTTGATAGAAATTCCAATTACCATATTGATTAATGAACACCAGACTAGGATGGTTAGCTGTTGATACATGCTTGGAAGATAAGTACTCCTAAAAAATGGCAGCCCAAATAAGAAGAGGCCATCAAGAGGATGTGATATGAAGGCCCTCTTAAATCAATGATGTTGATCAGAAGTGACACTTCATATAAAATTAGTAGATATTTTGGCAAGAATATGCACATGTGTCATAGATGAAGTACCACAAAAGCACTTCCTAAATTCCCTTGGGACTACAAGCAACAATAGTATGTACTTTCTTACAACCATAGCTAATTAAACTACTGAAATCATATGCCGGCCACTGTGGATGCCAGGGAGATTTTAAATCACAAAAGAATTTTACATGATGATTGCTTACAGAGCCACAAGCAACAACACGTCATTCTTTATGACAATAGTACATCTCCCAAGTAATGTTGACGGGCCCGGAAGAAAACATCATGTCTTAGTTGCTTGAAACCATAGCTGGCTAATCAATTAAACCCATGAATAAGAAGCTATGGATATGTATTATATGAGGCATGCTGACGGGGCCATATGCAACAACACATTATACTTGAACTTTTCTTTCAACCATAGCTGATTAATTAATTAAGCCCATGAATAAGCAGCTATGGATACATATTATATGAGATGTGCTAACGGGGCCATTAGCAATAGGACAATAAACTTTCTAGCAACCATAGTTGATTACTCATATAAGGATCATGAATAAGCAACTATGGGTGAAATAGAAAGGCTAGATTGCAATAGAACATTACGCTTTCTAGTAACCATAGTTGATTACCCATATAAAGACCATGAATAAGCAACTATGGGTGCAATAGAAATGCTATATTGCAGAAGAGTGAGAAGAATAATTAACCCAGAGTACCCACATCCTATTTTAGCAAGTGCAAACAAGATTTCAAAAGAAACAGAGTAGTTTATAGGGATGACCGGGAAATAACAGTTATGAGGACTCCTTTTGGATAATTTCTGATATGGCTAGAAAGTGAGAAATGAAAGTAACCAAAGAACGAGAATCCAACTAGATTCTACTGCAACCTAGAGGGAAATAATTATTATTATTTTAAAAAATAGATCATTCTTTTCTTGTAAATATTTTTATTTAGAAAAAGAAAGAAAGTATTCTAATCGTAGAAGATTGTTAGCTTACAAAAGACCAATTATATGCCTACTATGTTTAAAATTACAAGTATATGATATTAGACTTCAATTAGAATCCACTAAGTAGAACAAATGAATATGGAATACAATTTATGCTCCCCCTCCCCCCCCGTTCTCATTATAATTACAAAATCTAATTGTATGTTAAAGTGGCCACTCACTAGCAGTCAAAAATTTGAAGTTGGGGTTTTTGATAGAATTGACTCTTTCCTCCAATTCAAGTAACTTTCTATTTAATTTTCTAACTTCTGCAAAAAGTTCTACACATTTCACAAAGTTCTTGTCCTGTGATGCCTCCACTTTGACATTTCCCAGTAGAGGAGAAATTGTCATTGCATATGTTCTCAATTCCAACATCAATATTGCAATGTGTGACAGAATGCACATTGTGCATGCCTACAGTAGCTTCAATTGAAACCCCATTTATGTTTGTAATTTCTAATCTAAAAGGTGGTGAACAAGGAATTGTAGAGGAAACAACAACTTTTGCATTCCCTACAATTTTATTATGAAGAGAGGAAATTAAAATTTAACTTATAAAAATGATCGTTTCTATAAGGTTAGCATATATAATCATCTATTCATATGCTCTAAATTTTGTCAAAGTTATCTTTTACAAAAGACAAACAGTAACTAATAAATTTGGTTACAAGGAATACTAGTGCATTGGTGTAGTTGTAGATACCTGGAGGGTGCATTTTCCAAAGTGTCCAAAGTTTATTCCAAAAAATTTGAGCCACCAATGTTACATTTGTATGAATCCGATGAAACACTTTGAAATCTTGGCTAAGTACTACCATAATTATCATTGTTACAACCATATTTATTGTATTTATTGCTATTTTGCACTACTAAGTACATATGTACTATATTTCCTAATAAACCTAGGTCTGGAGAAGTATATAATGAATCAAAATTATGTTGACGATGATCACAACAATTTTCTATTAATTTATCATTCTCAAATGACCATGGACTTGTGTCGCCAATGATATTTTGGGCCTACAAATTCAGCCTGACACATATGTAGTGTGATTGTATCACTTTGCATATCAGGATTTATATCACAAGTAACACTGTCCACCAATGTAGATTGTAATTTTAAATGAGTAGGAAGGTCAAATCATGAAACATAACTTGTAGTCCTATTTTTTAATTTGGTTGTACTTTGAAAGTGGATACCAATGGTAGAGATGACATTGTATTTTATTCCATAATACTGTATATTTGTAAAGTATCAAAAGAAAAAGATGGTCTTTCTTTGATTCCTTTCATGCATAATGCAACCTTCCCATATGCATTAGTGGCCTCCTTGGTAGTTTCAAATGTGCCAAGCCAATGGCGGCATTTAGTATTTAGATCCCTTATCTCTATAGAATATCGCCCCCATGGACGTCGTCTAAAACCTTTATATTAGATATTTTGGGACCGTTTTCTTTTTTTTATTTGAAATCAACGCTATATTTTTCATAATTGCAATTGACCTCATTATATGATTCAAAATTTGTTTTCTTTGACATTCTGCTCATTATTGTGTCCAATTTTGTAGGCCAATTGAAAAATTTAAAGAAATAATTTATAATATACAATGGTAATACTTTAACTGTGTTTCCATTTTCAAATAGATGTTAACCATAGTTATTGAGTCGTCAAATATGCTCCCATAGAAAGACTGTGAAAAGCTATAAAACAATTAGTTCTTATGTGCCTTGCTCACATCACAACAATTTTTAAAAGACTTGTGTCTTATTGGATTATGAGTACAAATACATTAAAAAGTATTATGTTTCATGTCAACAACATGATGAAACGAGGGTGTGTATTTCACTATGAAATGAAGTAGCAAGATGATGCACATTTCCACTATTAGGACTACTGCACCAAACACCATATTGTCATCATAGAAAGAGACATCCATTTCTAAGATGCACTACTATATTGTTTTACCAACTTTGAAATGTGATAGTAGTTTTGGTGTCTGGTGCTTTCCCAACTTGCATCAGTTATATTCAAAATGTCTAATATTCATAATAAATAGGATGATAGTTATATTTGTATAGAGGTTGTAGAATTAGAAAATGGTTAAAAATATTAAGATTCACATTTATTCTATTATTTTCACAACCAAAGAAGTTATATGAATTTGCCAATTGCTATATGTAAATTATCTTCCATGAATAGTGGTGTTCAACAAACAAATTCTTGTACTTTGTATAATGATCCATGTAATTGAGGGATGAATATACTCAACATGTTCCAATGTTATACTCTTCATAAAAGTAAATTTATTAATATAATAATAGAGTAGCATAGAAAGGTACATGAAAATAGTGTTGAGTTAAAAAAATTAAGAAAAATGCATAAGGTGGTCATCACTATGGAGAGAATTGAGTGGAAGATTCCTCACAATTGCCATTCTCTCTAGGAGAAACTAGTTTCAAAGAACATGGGCTTGCCAAACCTGTAGGATAAATACAAGGTGGCATATGCATTTGCAGATACATTAAGGGTTTGGCTTCTAAGACATGCATAAGTACAAGTTCACATCTACTATAAAATGTTATTTTGTAAGCACTATATACAGAAGACAATGCTTCACATTGTTTAAGTGATTCATGAGAGAATAATCCCCCAACAAAAGCATCCCCTTTGTCTGCATTAGATGCATCAATAACTTCCTTGTACCCATCCAAGGTTTTGAAGTACTCTTTTACCTATGCATTAGCTAAATGCATTACAAGCTCACAATTTTATAATAAGTCCATGGAGTTGGATAAGAATCAAGATGCAATGTCTGAGTAAAAATTACTTCCAAAATGATTTGCCAAATAATTTTCACCTACTATGGACTATAATGATTCTTCAACAAATGAAAAATTAATGGTGAATACATGTCACAATGTGGTAGAATTGATTGCACCTATGATTGGACAATCCCATTTAGGTCTTGGAATGTTTATTCATTCATTCATTCATTTTGACCTTCAAAAATCTGGTATAGAGTTCACATTGATAATTTGAAGATTTAGATATCAAGTGTGGTAAATTTAAATCAATGTATTTGGGGTGAAATATCTTATGAGTGTATTTAAATTAAATCTCATAATAAAAACTATAAAATCTATTAGAAAATGCAAACAAAGTAAAGATGTGATTATGTTATGACTCTTCTATGCATTTGTGCATTTTTCCACAAGCTTTTCAAATGTAATTTTTTGTCACAAGTAGTTGAGAACAAAAAACATGTACTTTGAAGTTTAAAATTACTGACTTACAAAAAAAATGACTTTAACTAATAATGAGCGTAAACTTAGACTTATTTTTCATACAACATGTGAAGTAGCATTTTACAATAGTTCTTTTCCTATGATTATGTAAGTTGTACTAGAAAACAAATACACAAATTGTGAAAATATAATTTTAAACTACTTCTTTAAGATATGTTTCCAAACTTACCATGAATTTGATGTCAAAGTATTTTCTTCATTTTGTGGTTGATCCAACTCCAAAAGTTTTCTTAACAACCCTATATGTGCACAACCATTAAAAGAAAATGTCAGTCATTTTGCATCAATAATCCTACTAAAAAAAGAATGCACTAAGATTTACCAGATAAAATGAGGGAAATAAATTTAAATATGGTGGTCGCTTTGTAAAATGCTTTTGGTAAAAGTATAAAGTTGTGTCATACTTTTATAAAGGAAAAGGTCAATAGCACACAAACTTTTTAACTTTAACAACATAAAAATGGCATTTATGTTTAGAATTTGGAGATGATGTAAACTAATTAGATCTGTAAAAGTGGATGAAGCTTATGCCTATAATTCTTCAAGAAAAATTTGAACAAGAATTCAAATAGTTTTTTAATTTTTGAAGTCCATTTTTTACTTGCTGAAAAATGTTGAAAAATGAGGGTCTTGTTCCCACCAAAAAAGTATATGCAAATAATATTTTATTCCTTTGATTTCAAAATATGTTATAGATGAAATGTATAGCTAGTGTAGAGAAGAAGAAAAATTAGTTTTGAATGTATATTTTATCCGGTATAACTACTCAAAGTCGAACATACCTGAAATCGATAGTTTTCATCTCCCACCAAATTTCCTCTATTAAATCTACACCATTCAAAAAAAAAAATTACACATTCTTGAAGAAAACTCTCTCCTCTAGTGTTAAATATTAAATTTCAAATTTTTTGATAAGCTTTAAACTATTCTTTTTCTATTTTTGAAGCAGCTTGTTCTCGAATGTTAAAATACTATAAGGCCCACCCTGTTTCCACATTTTCCTCGACACTTCGATGTCAGAGGATTAAGGGGTTTTGTAGTATCTGATGATTGGTAAATCCCTAATGGAATTATACCTCGGGATAGACCTATATATTATACCTTCATATCAGTACCTATCAACTTAGTGTCGCTATGAGAGAGATGATATCTCTAGGTTATTAATTGTGTAAGGAATCTTGGATGTAGTATGTTATCCTGCGGATCATAGATCCAGCTAGACTATTAAGGTTCCATTGAGTACTTTTGTCGAAAGGATTTGATTTGTGAAGTCGAGATGTAAATGTCAAATTAGTTATGTGTTAAGTCTTAAGTTTATCTTGAATTTAATTAATAGTTGATGTGATGATTCTAGTAACTCCTACGAGGAGGATGAGTAATGTTTTGATGATGTATTATATGATTATACCATAGTGATTTTTTGGTGATATTATTAGAACCCTGAACAAGGATTTGTTAGATCCCAGAATAATAGGATTATTATGCATTTTGTTTTCCTAGATTAGGAAATTTAATCATACTTGTGATAAGAATTTTACAGGACCCGACGAATATGGTTACCCCTTACCGATATTGAACCATCGATTTATCTTAAATACTATGCTAAGGAAAATTGAGAATCTTTGGGATTAGGAGTACGATGGAGTTATGCAATTGAATTATTGAATTGAATTGAAATAATGAATGTATTCTATATGTTTGCAAGCCTGCATTTGGATTATGATCTATATGAGGGCATTGTACTTTATGTGACTTTGATTACGTAGTAGAAATAATAACTTGTGTGTATAAAATTATATGCATTTGAATTATGCCTTATATGAAAGTGATTAGATGTATGCATTGAATTATGAATTATGAGAAAGTGATTGTAAGAATGCAATTGAATTCTATGTCGCAAATGAATATCATGTTAGACATCTTCACTGCATTGAGGTTATGAGTAATTGATGATTACCTTATGAAGGTGTTAGATTATTGATGATCATGATTTCAACTGAATTATGAGATTAGTATGCATTAGAAATGCAATTTAATTATGAAATTGAATTATGCAATTGAAAGTGTATGGATTTGATTATTGTACCCTATATGATCATATGGAGTTGGATTGGGATTATTGTAGGGATGTTGTATTTGTATATTTAATTATATTGGTTTCTTCCTTGAATTACTGATGCTGCATTGAGGTGCTGTAGGTGGAAGGACCATGGAAATATATTCAGGGAAATCACATTGAATGTATGTGCTAACAGTAAAGCCAAGGCCCCGTCTATTGAAGAGACCAGGACCTTGTTGTGAACAGTTTATTTTGTAACCGTAATGTGAATGTATGTGTAGGAATGTTAAGTGTTGTAATATTGTGGACATACCTTAATTGTGATGTTAATTATGTGAGTGTCACTTGACACTAGAGTTATATGTTAACTAAGGTATGTCATGTAGTTAGAGTGTGAGAGCTAGTTCTAGAAGCTTCTTCGGGGGGGAATTCAAAGTGCATCCACTTGTCATAGGACCCCAAAGTGAAGTCACATCTTACTTTTTCGTGCATACACTGAACCATGGTTTTTGGAGGGTTAAATGGGAACCTAGGGGGTGGTTTCATGCATTTTGAGGTAGCCCATTCCTTGTACCCAGGGGCTAGGGGTATTTTTAGCATGGGAGAAGCCATATATTGACTTTTTGTCCCCTCCAATAGTGATAATTTAACCTTGAACGAAATTCCAATTTGTGGTATGGCCCAAGATACTTTTGACCCCTTACCTTGCTTAGAGGAGTGCTAGGTCACCACTTGGTAGGACCATCTTTATGAGGTTTGTGGGGGTAGGTTTAGAGGCCCAGTTTAGAGGAATTTTGGGGAAGGATGGGGGTTTTTCACCCATTCTCTATCTTTAGAGAGTACCAAAAGTTAGAGGAGGAAAAAGCTTAGAGATTTGGATAAGGGCTCAACACTCCTTCAATTAGCATTTGGACTTGAGGTAGGAATTTTTGATCTCATTTTTCTTGTAGTAGATTGTATGTGTTGTGTATTTGTTCTTTGGCTCCCCATGGTTGGTCATGGAGGAAGCTTGCATTGCTTATTTGTTGTGTTTTAGCTCCCCATGGTTGGTCATGGTGAGAGCAAGAATGTATTGTGTTTTTCTTGTAATTGGATTTGGGGTTGTTTACTCTTGGATTCACTCACCCTTGGGAGGGAAGAGCAATCAAGAGAGGGTGTGGGAAATGGAGGCAACTCCATGTGTAGAGTCTCCTCCATGTGTGGGGAAGGATGAAGCTTGGGTGAGTGATTTTCCCCAAGTAACCTTGCATTTAGCCCATGAGGAATTGGGGGTATAAGGAGGGAAGATTGGCCATGTGAGCCTTGTTATGAAATTGTGATATTTGGGTCCATGTGTGGCCTTGTTTATGATTATGCAATGGTTGTCTCCATGGGTTGTCCACCCACACCCCACAAAAGGAGTTCACGGAATTCCTTAGTTACACCCTTGAGGGAATTTTGGGTTTTTGCAATTGTATGTTTCTTGTGAGTGTTTGTATATGAGTGTATGTATCCCATTTGATGTGGTTTCCCCAAGCTCAGGGGTGGCCTCAAGAGAGGCCTAGGATGGGAGGTGAGCATCCCATGGTATCTTCCCTATTTTTATTGCAGGTATTGAAGCCTTGGTTCATGCAGGATGAAGCTTGATGGAGCTCATTCCCTGAATATGTTTGAATGAAGAAACCACTCCTTGTAGTAGGAGCATACTTGTGGTTTTGGATACTATTTTCATTCTCATTATTGGAACACTATGTAATTGTGATTTGTATGGAAAGAGAGAAAATTATGTTGTTTTGATACTATCCTTCATTGTATATTTGAGTGTGTAAGTGTATTTGAAAGAGGTTATGTTACTCTTGAAATGAAAAACTGATTTCCATTTGAAGATTGAAATGTGTAAAGTATAATGGTAAGAGGAATACTATTTTACTCCTATGAAGATGAAAGATAAATTATGTTGTATTTTGGTTATTTCAAATAGAAGAGAGTTATCAATGCATTGTAGAATTTACATGGAAAGCATTGAATATATATGTTAAATGAATTGCAAACAAAGATTAAGATTTCTATCTCTCCCTATTTTTACAAGATAATTTGATAGCTTGTTATTGCATATTGTTTTAGAAAGCAATAAATTTGGTTGAGAAAATTGATCTACTCTTAACATTAAATTCATCTCAATAGAATACTCTATGTTTCAAATGATAGATTGATATTCTATCTTTAACACATACTATCCACCTAAACCAAACAATCAAAAAAGTATAAACCATGTGAAAGTGTAGAGGAAATAAAATTACACTATCAAACTTAAATGAATGGGAAATATAGACCTACAGATCTCTCGATTTTGTATGGGAAATAAATCCCATACAAATCCATACCACAGTCATTATAAAATAATATAATTTATCCACTATTTTGCCTAAACAATAAAATATTAATTATATATTTTTCACCCTCTTTACTTCCCCATATATGGCGCAGGGTATGGAAGCTCTTCCTTTGCATTAAATTATATTGGGTCTGCATTTGAAATTAATGCCCTGTCAAGCTTATGTCATAGTTGAATAGACCATTGGGCTAGCTTTGTTTGAATTTGAGGTGGGGACCACAACCCCTATCCTCTTCATTATGCGCCAGCCCCTAGATGACCTCATTATTCCCTTACGTTTGGACCATGGCATACCAAATGCCAGATATAGTCAATTCTGGAAGATCCTGAAATTCTGGAAGATACAAATTCTGAAAATGATATCCACAAAATGGAATAACCCATTTGGTTTGACACACTGCTCCGTATGTTGATCGAATCTCAGAATGTGGCTATGAAAATCCTTTCTCGGAGAAATTCGATACTTCAGAAGCTAATGGCAATAGAGAATGCAGGGCTTGCTTTAGGGATAAGAGAATTCCATGGCATTGCTTTCCGTCCGTACCGCTTGAAATGTTAGCCGTTTCATTCTGATAAGAGAATTCCACTTCAAATGTTAGCAGTCATATATCTCTGAGCTGTGTAGGGCGCATGGCTGTTTCGAGCGTGGAGAGACGGTGATCGAAAGATCCGAGGATCGAAACTATTTTTTCCATGTTCTTCTCGCTTTTCAGCAGGCTTTCCCTCATCATCTGCGCTCGCTGCGTGAGGCTCTCCATTGCCAGGGGAGCCCCCATTTCTGGAATGAAATTTACACCACAACCCTCAGAGAATCGACACATACGAAATGCTTATACTCTCAGCCTTCAGCTACCATCACCGTTGAATCAGAACATGACGCTTCCCTGGTGGGTTTCTGTCCACCTGAACGTGGAAACAAATCAAAGATGACAAGCACGTTGGAAATACAGCTGATGGCCCTTCCTCCTCTCTCCAATCTGCTATGGATATCACTCGGATGTCCAAAACTGTTGAAATCGCTCAGTCAAAAGGCAGACGTGAAACAATTATTTTGCACGCGGACCCGACCGTTTTTAAAATTGGCATACGAAATGGGAATGCGAGTCTGATATTCCAATTCCACCTTTTCAAGTGGAAGACGGTATGCCCATTTTTTTGGCAAAATTGGCATATCGAAATTCCAATTCCATCCGTGCATGTCGACCACAAACAATGAATTTGAAATTTGGAATATGCAATTCGAGAATAACGGCCGATATGCCGTGGTCCAAACGGGCCCTTAAAGAAAGAGCTCTGATTTCTTTGCAAATAGTTTCACCACATGCTTAGTGCGGGAATCGGTATAGAACCCTTCGTCAGATGTTAAGAACCCTTCGTTATTCTCTAGATCGACATAATATTTGTTTGAAATTATCTACGTAGTAAAGGAGGGGCCACTAAAACCTTTCTATGAAGTTTCCATCTGGGTTGCTGGTATATTTCGAAGATGATGCTTATAAACTATTTAATACATTGGAATCAGAAACCGGTTAACATGTATAATGCTAAGATGTCTGAACAGGACACAACGTCAGGGCAAGCAACTTCAATTTCATGTTTGGAGTGACTTCATGTCTTATTGTCATGTTTGGAGTGACTTCAAGCTCACAGCCCGTTCCATGTAGCAAGACAGAGCCATCGCACCCTTCCAAAAATAACAACCATAAGCTGGTTGTTATATTAATAGCATAGATATTTCAAAATAATAATTTACCAATTATCCAAAGAAATTTTTAAATATTTATATTGAATTTTTTTTAATAGAGGTTAAATATGTCATTTTATTTTCTTTATTTTCTTTTAATATTTAAGTTCTGGTTAACTATTATTTATAAAATATAGGTCAATAAGTTTGACTCAAAAACTACAAAGTTGAATCTTGATAGTAATATCAAAATTTGGTTTGTTGTGGGAAATGTCTCCTACTTATCCATAGATGAGCTAAAGAGGTTCTATTATGAATGGTTGATTAGGCACAACACTTGTTGAAGGATTTGCAAATGGGGTTGCAAGACAAGGGGGCTTGATCTTGGAGGAAAGCACATGGTTAACCAAGCCTGAGTTGAAGTAGTGCTATGATGGGCGACCTCCCACAAAGGCCCAATGCTTCAACTTTGTGAGCATCACCTAAATGCAATAAGTGTTAAGTGTTCCAATCATTGTCATGAGATATGGGTTCTTATGAACTACTACTCATGAAACATGGGTCAATAAGTTTGACTAAAAAACTACATAGTTGAACCATAATAAAATTATCACAATTTGATTTGCTATGGAAATAATTTTCTACTTATCTTCTTATATCAAATTCTCTCTCCATATTTTTGTTATATTATCTTTTCATGACACTCAACATCTGTTAATGATAATGATAGTTGAAAGTCCCATAACATTTCAGATAGCACTAATTTATGAAGACTACTAGATAACTACTACCACTTGCCCCTTTGACGGGTGCAATGGTTACGCTGATAGTAAAATATATATCAACTGATGATATTGCTCTCTCTCTCTCTCTCTCTCTCTCTCTCTCTCTCTCTCTCTCTCTCTCTCTCTCTCTCTCTCTCTCTCTCTCTCTCTCTCTCTCTCTCCTTTTAAATGTAATATTTTTTCATGTAAATGTTTTAATGACAATTAAGAGCAAGGGAATTAAAGTTCAATATAAAAAAAATTTTACAAAATTTGTAAACTTATTATATTTTAATATTTAAAATATAATTAGGTTACAAAATTAATTGTGAGAGAACTTTATATTTCAACATCAAAATAATAATGTATTAATACATCTAAATGTAATATTTATATATAAATAATTATTAACCAAATTGTATGCATAAATCAAATTAGTTCTATCTAATAATAATAAAAAATATATTTAATTTTAAATATATATATATTTTTTAAACCTATAGCATATTACTTCCATTAAAGTAATATGATATATTACATGTATTAAAAAAACTTACATTTCTAATAAATTCTAGGAACTCTATAAATGTACGTTAAAAATTAGAAAATTAATTAATTTTTCTAACAAATTAAAAATAGAAACCTATAGCATAATAATTTCATTAAAGTAATATGATACATTACAAGTATACAAAAACTTACATTTCTAATAAATTCTAGGAACTCTATAAATGTACTTTAAAAATAAAAAAATAATTAATTTTTCTAACAAAATAAAAATAGAATAATTCCATAACTTGAGGAATACACTAATTAAATGTCTCTTATATATAAAATTAGTGATAGTAATATTTTATATTGAAATTATTTTAATTTGGAATATGAACACTAGCATGAATAATACAAGTAATAGGAGGTCTTATTACATTGAGATGTTGAATGAGATCTTCCAGGTGGCATCACTCTATGTGCTATAATGGTGAAATTTGTAAATCTATGTAAAATTATTTATTATTTATTGTTTGATTTGAGAGAATGTCTTACTATGATTATATAATGAGGTATGGTATATTTTCATTTAAATTTGATTTCTTCTTTCATTTATTTATCTATTTTTATTATTTTCTTCACACATTTTTATGTTTTGGTCTTTAATCTTGTCTTATTTATATTTATTCTACATCATTACATCATACTTCATATAATCATTCCTCTTTTTAATTTATCTAGATTTACAATGACTTTCTTGACATTAGTACTAATGTAGGACCATTGAACAAATCACATCCATTCATCTATTTCATCGATTTATAGTTTTTTCCATCCTCGTGACAATAGAGGTTATATTGTGCTTTCTTCTAGATAGTTATTTTCTATCCACCATCCATCATTTTGGCATGATAGAGATAAAATTGATTGTCATAGTATTTCCCTTTGATCCACCCAGGAAAGTTAAAATATTTTCTAAAAGAACATCTAGAAAAATGTCTATTCCATGCAGAAGTTGGTCTAGAATGGATTCAAACTGAGGATGTATGCCTAAACACTGGAGAATTTTATGTGCATTTAACATTCTCCTTTCATTTTCTTTCTTGAATAAGCCATTAACATCCACAGATGACACTCTGGTATCACACTTAGAATTCTCACTAAAAAGTTTGACATGGCAGGAGCCTCTCCTTTATCTTTTTTTTCACCCCACCTCATAATCATGAGTCCTAGTGGACGATGTCACATCATGTGGTTCCTATGCTGATATGAAAAGATTAGATTTCCTCATAAATCTTGGCACGTTATGTGTATTGGTGTTTCTATGATTTATTGTTTATATCTATTGTGATTATTTAATGTGCTTAATCAATGGATAATAATTCATTATTATTGTTGCTTAATAATTTTTTTAAAGAGAAAAAGATTTATACAATGTGTGGGAATAACCGATTCACCCCCTCTCTTGGTTATTCAACCTTTTCAACATTTATAAGTATCAACAAAATGTCAAGGATGAGGGTATAACAAATATAATAATATGTAATCACAAAATCTAATCATGATATGATATTTAAAAATATAAGAGATAAGTATAATAGGATCATATGATATTTGATGTAGGAGCATCCTTGGGTTTTTGGTAATCTTGCATCACCTAAAAAAATTTCATGTTTTAGTTTGTTCTTAGTTTGGTCTTATTAGCTATCTTGTGTGTTTTTAGTTACATTTCTTGGTTTTGGGTCATTTGTTGTTGCGGTATTAGAGAAGGATTCATTTCTTGGTTTTGGCCATGAATGTGTCTTGCAGTATTAGAGAAAGATTCATTCTTGTGATTGCATATTTAAGTTCATGAGCTTGTGTAGCCCTTGGTGTGTTAGTTGTGGGGTGATAGAGTGTGCATCTGGCCTACAATAATTGAGGACTTTTGCAAGCTGTTCAAGAGTGGATTTTTTATTATTATTGAGTTGTTCAGGTATCTCGTTGGTAAACAAATCACCGAGAGGAGGTAGGTTGTAAGGTTTTTTAAATAGATTGACAAATGAGAGGTAATTGGGATATTATAGTCAGATCAAAAAACTTAGGTAGTTACACCTAAGGATTTAGAGAGATTCCGCCAAGAAGGATGAACTCTAAAAGGTTGGAGAAAATGATAAAATACTTTAAAAATGAGATGAGGATTGAGATCACAGATATATTGGTTGGACTGCGAAGGAATCCTGAGACAGAAGAGGAATATGAAGAAGTTGTTGAAGATCTTGAAACTGAAGGACTAAGGTACCTGTAGATGAAGAGATATTTTTGAGAGCTATGGTACAAGTAAGTAAAACTCATAGGACATGGAGGTTTCTCATTTTTCTCTCTCATTGCATCCAAAGGATTTGATAGACTTGATTGGGGAGTTGGAAGACTAGTTTGAGCTTGAGGATATCAAAGATCCATAAAGGGTTAGGTTGGCATAGACTAAATTGATGCATGATGTTTCCTTATTGTGGAAACATTTGTAGAAGTATAGATAGGAGAATAGTGAAATAAAAATCAATAGATGGAGAAAAATGGTTAATTGGTTGAAGGCTAAATTCATTCCAGAGGATTATGAATTGGAATTGTTCAAGCCGTTACATAAATTGAAGAAAAAGGACATGAGTGTGAAAGAATACATTGATGAGTTTTAAAAGATGAAAACTAGATCCATACACTGAGAGATATCGAGGGAGAATTTGGCTAGATATATTTATGGTTTGAGATTGGTTATTCAAGATGACTAAGGATGTTGAGGATTAATACATTGGAGGATGCTTATCAATATGCACTGAAGGAAAAACATAAGGTAAAGAGGAGAAAATTGAGTAATCCTAGAGGAAAGGAGAAATAAGTGAATAGAAATGGAAATGAGAAACAAATCCTTGAGGATGAGTCAAAAACTAAGTGGATAAAGGAACTTGCTCTAAGGGAACCAAGAAGAGGAACTGGTAGCAATGAATTTCTAGGAAATATTTTCAAGTGTGGAGAAAGTGGATATAGAGCTTATGAAAATCTTGAGGGATATAGAACTGGCAATGATAAAAACAATTATGTGGCACATGAGGAGAAACCAAATAAGGAAGTTGAGGAGAGCTTGGTGGAACCTAAAATGGTAGAGTCTCTTATTCTTAGGATAGTTTTGATGAGGTAGACTAAGAAGGAAACTAAACCTTCTCAAAGGAGGATTTTTTTAGGATTGTACACAAATTAGAAGGTAGGTGTTGTAAGGTTATTGTTCATAGTGGAAGCATTGATAATTTGATATTAGAAGAGATGGCGCAAAAGCTTGGTTGGAAGAGGTTAAGACATCCTAGTCCTTATAGGATAAATTGGTTCCAAGACAATCATGTAGTGGAGGTGAAGGATAAGTTTTTGGTGAATTTTAACATTGGGTCTTTCTAAAATTAAGTACTATGTGATGTTGTATCTATGAGTTCTTGTCATGTTCTATTGGGTAGACTTTGGAAATTTGATGGAGGGGATATCTATGGTTGCATAATAGACTTGGTCACAATAGAGAAGGATGGATAAATATTTGCTTTGGTTTCCTTGAAGGAAGAAAGGAAAGGTGCAATAAACTTGAGTCTTGTGAAGACTTATGATGGTGAAGGAAGGGTTGGACCTAATGAAGGATCTTGTGATTGGAATATAAAAGAGGATACTAGAAGGCAACCTGATAGAGAAAAAGATGAGAAGAAAAATATTATGTTGGAATCTTGTACTGGAGGTGAATCAGAACTGTAGAAGAGTAGAGGTGGTGATAAGAGTTTTTTACTACCTTGTATAGATGTAAGCCATGAAGGAGAAAGTGTTGAGCCAAATAGGTTGATGTATTAACTAAATAAAGGGTCGAGGTGCATAAAAAGAGAGTTGCAGATAAAGAGTATATTTGGATCAAGAACGAGCATGTGATTTATTTCCTGAATCTTGTATGATGTTCATAAGTTCCTCTTATTTAGCATCTTCTCCTCACTAGGGTGTCTTATGTAGGATCATCCTTGGGTCATTAGAAATATTGCATCACCCAAAAAACCTCTCTTTTAGTTTGATCTTAGTTTGTTCCTATTAGCTAGCTTCTATTTTTTTAGTTATGTTGCTTGGTTTTGGGTCATTTCCAGTTGTGGTCCTCAGGATTAGTTTTGTACATCATGACTTACTTATGTCTAGGTTTTTACATCATTATGTTACTTCATGGTGGAGATATTTTTAATTCATACTTGATTTTGTATTTTCTTCATGTTCTAATGGTTAGTTGGATTTTTCTAATCTTGCAAATTAGTTCCATGACTGTGAAGATTTGTGGCTCATATAATGATGATCTTTGATCTTTGGCTGATGTTTCTCTTATAAATTAATTCCCTGACCTTCCTAGCCTATATTTTGGTATTACATTTTATTGTTCTTGGAAAATGTGATAGATCTTGGATGACATATGTGTTGTGAAGGCTCTATATATTGAGGCATTTGATCTCTGTTTAGTAGAGAGGAGTAAGATAAACTTTGGAAGGTTATATATAAGTGTGAGTTATGAATTTCTATTGTAATCAAACATGTATACCAAAATTTCATAAATTGCATGTTGCGGGCTAATTTGATGTAAATTATTAAATATGTGATATTATGTGAATGCATGATTTTTCATGTTTCCAATTCATTGCAGAGATATTATTGATCTTGAGTTGATTATTTCTTCTATTTTGACTCATGATGTATGGTTTGGATCATCTCCATTGGGGAATCTCCTACCATGACTGTGTCAAAATATGTAATGAGAATTATAGACATGGTGACATAATATGGGTAAAGGTAATTTAAGTATAGATATCAATAACATACAAGTAATAAGTATAATGATCAAAGTATATAAATAAATTTCATCAATCATGTGGCATAAAATTATAAAATCATGTAAGAAAGAAACAAATAAAAATTGGAATATGGTACACATGGAACATGAGAAAAATTAAATTAAAATAGTTTAGTATGAGTCTCAAAGGGATACCTAACCATAGAGGTTAACCCTAGAACTCTCACAAGAAATGGACTCAAATAAGATTGCATACGGTGTGTATCATCAAAAAATGGAAGCACTTCCATTTAGGACTAGTTTAGCCCTCCAAGTAAGTGGTATGGGGTCATGTCAAATGCCTTGAATGGGTCTTTGACTTGGATATGGCTTTTTCCTCCTATTATGCCCCTCTTTCCACCTATTTCCAACCCGTTTCTAGCACCTAATCATGAGAACTTAAGGTTCTTGACCTTAGGGTCAAGGTCAACCGCGACCTTGACCTAGGTCAGAGTCAACCTTGACTCTGACTCTGGGTCTAGATTTCAAGTTCCAAAAGTTTCCAGATGTTGGGTTTCAGGAAGTTTTACTTCCCACTTTCGGGTCGGCTGTTTTGGGCTTCAAAATGGTAAACTCTTAAATGATATTTAATTTAGGTTCACTTCCAAGTGTAAAGGCTTAAATTGGAATTTTATTCTCCTATGTAGGCCTCTCTAGAAGTTTGTGCCCTAACTTGTATAAAAGGAAGCCTTCTCTCATTTTCTCCATCAATCATCAATAATCAATTGAGAAATCAAGCAATTATGAAATCACAAATTCATCATCAAGAAAGAAAGAAGGAGAAAGAAAGTATTCAAGAATTCATCTATCTTCAAGCATTCAAGAATTCAAGATCTAATTCATCAAGGAGATTTATAGTTAGTCATTGAAGGATTCAATCTCTATGGAGCCCTCTTGTTGAAGATTTGTCCATCCATTTCCATTCAATCTTCTTCCTATTCCAAGATCCATTCAAGATTGGTGTTGAAAATCTAATGTAATTAATTGGAGACATTCTACATCCAATTCTACATTCATTTGGATCATCCATACTTGTGGATTCAACGATTTAAATCCTCCACAAGGGTTTCAACGTAAGCAAGGTGAATTGTTCCATTTACTTTTCTTATTGTTGTAATTTTAATTACATTTCAAGGTTAATTCCAAAACTGGGGTTTGACAAAGGAAAGCCCCTCATATAAACAACAAAGCCCCATTTTCTTCCATGTGTAGGTGTGGGACCGCGAATTATAGATTAGATCTGAGTACCCTTTTGGGAAAAGTTTTAGGATTCTCAAACAGAATTTCCATCGGAGTAGAACAGGTCAAGGTCGACATAAAGGGGTCAAGATCAACCTTTCTACCTAGGTCAAGGTCAATATTTCTTAGAAAAGAAGAATGTTTCTCAGTTTTCTCTATCTTTTTGTTTTCATCAAAGATCAGGTTATAGAATTTCCTGAAATTGAGTACAGACACCAGAAAACAATATTTTTCGGATCTGTCATACTTTGAGGTTAGTATTTGTCTTCAATTAAATTCAATTAAGATTTAAACACTCTCTTCCATAAAGAAATATAAGGTTTACCTCTTTCTTCCTTTTTCTAATCGATTGATTCATTTAGGCATTAACCCTTTCTATGTGGTTAATCAATTTGGATCTTTCCTTTGGGAATTTGGGGTTAAGAAGAAGATCTTACTATCTCTCTGATTCCATACTTTACATTTTGGTGACCATTCCACATCTTTCCCCTTTTCAAATATCACATTTCATATTCTACAAGGTGAGGAAGCGTTATTTATATTATCTTGAATGAATATGGTTACAAATTTATGCATGGCATTAGTCTTAATCTAAAAAAGATATCTTCACATATTACACATACAATCGAATCCAAAAAAAAAAAACTATAACTTTCTCTCTTCTTATCCATCTATTCTTACCCCTATGAAGATAAACTCTATTGTTTAGACCACTATATTAAGATATTTAGGTAGTGTTAGCCAAGTTTTCATGTTTTCAAAATCTGAAGAAATTTGCATCAGCTTGGAAAGATAGGTCTTTGTTCTTCTTAGGGTTTCGCAAAATGTTTATGCTTATATTAAAAAAACCTACCCTTGGTCTATTTTCGTGTCACATTTCATGGCACTTAAGTCCCTTTTCTAGCACATGATGGTCTTTATTTCCTTTGTTCGTCGAGTCTCGTAATGTCTAAGTGTTAAATATTTTCATGCAATGATTGTGAAACTAATGAATGTCATGTGGTGTTAGCTAAATCTTCAAGTTCTTAGCAGTTAGTTGTTTTCATTCAGTAACCTGGCGATACGGTTAAGAGAAGATTACAGTTTTATGTAGTTGCATGTTCTCAAGATATTTGTCAGTTAAGGAGAAACACTTGGTGATCTAGCAAATAAGGATGGTTACTAGTTCTTGTGATGATAACAGTTAATGGCTTAACCTTCAGAGATCTAGTGACAATGCTCATAGTGAAACAAGATTACCATTGTCTCTTATTCTCATAATGCAATGGTCAAGTTTTAAAAGATCTGGTGATTTAGTGAGGACCGTAGATGGTGAACAAGATGAATGGTCGATGCTTGATCTTGTGGTCTTACTAAGGTTAAGTAAACAATCTAGAAACTTGGAGATAAAGGCTATCTCATGTTCTCTGAATATAGCTATGGTTAAAGGATACATCTTGAGATTACGTGAATACCTTTTTCACTAGATCTCATGATTAAACGTGAGTTAAGAAAAGCATCTAGAGAACATGACATTCTTTCAGTCGCTGGATTGCCAAATGCAGCCAAGGTTAGTGAGATGATCCAGATAATAGGAGACTAGGTCTTATTCTCTCATTCTTGTAATGTAACCCATGGTTAAGAAAACTTTATGAGATTGGGAGATTCCCTTCATTCGTTGAATCTCCAGATCAAAGGAGAGTTAAAAGAAAAGTTAAGAGACTACATGAATGCTTTGATCACTGGATCTCATGATGAAAACCTAGTTAGGACATAGGTTCAGAGATTCAGTGAATTCCTTAGTTTCTAAATCTCATGATCAAACCTGGGTTGAGTAAAAGTTTTTGAGATCACAAGAATGTCTCGAGTCGCTGAATTGATGAATATGATATGGTTAAGTTCACCAGGTCATGAAGCAAAAAGGTAACTCTAATGTGGAAAAAGTAGTTTGACAGGCTGGAAAAGGTAATGAACTAGCCAATCATAGTATGAGTGAGGGATTTTATTCATTTTCAAGGTTTTAAATCAATAAATTAATAAAACAGTAACCATGGGCCGTCACCTTTTCTGAGAATTGAATGGAGCCTATCGACTTCATTCCTTATGAATGACCGGGATTTGAACTTGGTTTCACCTAGCAGTGAATGATGAGGTCAACAAGATGAAGATTTGCAGAGATTTTGATCATTTCCATGCATTCATTGCTCAAAAATATATAGGCAAGAGGCTCCTATACTTACCCTTATCAGTTTTCAGAGAGCGAATTGCTAAGCTAAGTTGTTGTAGACTATCAATTTCAGGTTGATAATTTGCAAAAAGGAGTTTGTCCAGAGTAGAAAACATGAGCCAACTGGAGGCCAGTCATGCTTCATGTAGTGAGGGAATAACTGAGCAAGGTGGTGACTAGAAAGGAAAGATGAATTATTCTGAGGAATTCATCCAATTGCTCCCACGATCAATGCAAAATAAAAAGGTTAGTGATGAAACCTTCATTGATTCCATGGCTAATTGTAGAGAACCTCTTACTCCAGATGTCTCAGGATACCATATCTTCAATTACTTCTATTGCAACAAAGATAATCCCATTCCAGTGTGTAATGCCTAAAAATTAGGATTAGGGAAATTGGTGGTACCTGATGTTTTCCTAGATGTTGACTTATTGATTGAATTAGCAAGAAACTATGATCCAATCTCCAAATAAATTTAGAGAAGTGACAAGTCAATCGTAGTTACCCTAGATAGAGGATCATTTATGAAATCCTTCAACCTATACACTACCTCCTCAACACAAATTGACCTAGGGAAGGAAAGGGAAAATTATAGCAAGCAGATACAGCTTCTAAAAACCCAAGTTGCTAATCATATGCAAGGAACTGGTAAATAGATAGCCCCACTCCCTTCCCATATGAGGGCCCCATATGAATTTAAGGCCCTAAACTTCTACATTAAATACCTAGCCTATGGGTTATGCCATGTCTTATGGGTAGATGGAGATGAAGTGAGCCTTCCAACAGACTTGCTAATGATCATCTTGGACATGCAAAGTCATCATGCCAACACTAACTATGACTACATCTAGTATGTGATTGACATGATGCATGAGGGCGTGATCTCAATCAATGACAATAGTAAACCATCCAAGTTCATGCATTATTCCTTGTTAATGCATTTAATTATGTTCTTCAAGGTTGACTATATGGGTGTAAACATGTTGAGGCAAAGGAAAATGAACAAAGGAAAACCAGACCGAGTACAATTTTGGCTTAGAGTTTAGAATTTTACATCAAATGAGTGTGATTTCAGTACTTTTCAGAATTGGATGGTATAGCCACTCTTGAACATGATGGGAACAAATTTCACAAGGCTCCCAGTAAAATTGCTAAGGCTTCTGAGGCCCAAACAATATGTAGATAAGTGGCCAGTAGATCACAATTGGGGAGATTTCTACCTAGGTGAGAATTTGACTATAATCAGGGTCTACGGGTGTCCTCAAGCTCCTCATGTTCTTCCTAGGTATGTGCCACCAAGGATTTCTTAGTTGGAGTTTATTTGATAGTTGATCTGGATAGACAAAAATATCTTGGCTCGACATAGGAAGGGGACCTTTACTCCTAGAGTGTTTAAGGTAACAAATTTTGCAATTGGGAAAAGAGCTTTGCCTACTTTCTCAATGGCTTGAACAATTAATGATAGCTGCTGGAGCATACAGATATGTGGACCCTAAGAACTTCATCAAAAATTCAAGGAACATTCTTATCCCTAGCATTGGAGTTATCAAAGAACATGAGGCTTGTGACTTCAAAGATATCATTAGGAATATCATGGATGAAGAAGAGATTAAAAGGAGATTGGGAAAAGTCTAGGACTTGATGGACTTAGAAGCACAATTGAGAAAAGCTAACATTCCTTTTAGTGGCTTTTTCCCTGATCTGCCATACATTGAAAGGATTGACAAGATGATCCAAAATTATGATATCCAAGAATAGGGAATTGATGCACCAGAGGCAGAGGATACACACGAGCCCCCTCAAAAGAAACAAATAATTAAGGAAGGAGACTCTGCAAAATTTCAAGGTGCAAGGATAAATATGGACATGGTTTTTGCCCTGGTACTAGGTGATATGTCTTATCATTACCATCTAAGAAAGAGCATAAGAGAAGGAAAGAAAGTACACACACAAGTGGAAGTTGAGTTGTGTGTGTTATTGTGCCAAGATGAAAGAGAACTACTTCAAGAAGAGCTCATAAAAGATGATGAATTTAAAAACTTCTTAATTTGGAGAAAGAAACAGGACCTTGCTAAACAAGGAACAAAGGGTGCAGAGCCAAGAAATGAAGTCCTTCAAGCCTTAGCCACATATGATCCAACATCAGAAAAGATAATAGTTGAAGAGGCTAGGAAGTTGGTTAGGTCTAGTGGGATGCTCCTAGTTCCGGGATGGGATTTAACCACAACTTTTATAATTGATCAGATAAGGAGACAACGACAGGGTGAATTGTCATTTGAATCTCAAATTGGGGATATGATCAGAGGATGTGGTTATGACCCTAGATCCCAGACATTGGCAATGTGGTTGCTAGCCCCAAGGACACAAAAGCCCTCTCTTGTCAGCATTGAAGATAAAATGGAGAGAGACAAGATTATCTGGACTGTTCAGAACACCAATAATCTTGAAGTCTCAAAAGAAGTGACTCATTTTCCCCATTTAAAAGAGGCCAATACTACACATCTCTCTGATAGGTATGGGAGGTTGTTTGAGGACTCCATCAAATTAGCCAAGGATAGAGAAGAAAAACTTATAAAGATAAAGGTGTTCGAAGATGATCTAGAGTTAATGAAAAACAAACTTGAGGAAGCATCAAAGGTTTTCCCTCCTCCTGTCATAGAATTTCAAGTTGTAGAGGTGCCAGTGATAGAGGTAGGTGATGTAGTAGGGAGTGAATCAGATAAGGACATGATAAAAATAGCCCTCAATGCCCTGACACAGATCTTGCAACATAGGTTTGAAGTGATAAAAGGAAATATGGACCTAGTCCATAATTCATTTATCATGTTGCAAGGAATAAATAAGAATGTGAACGATGCTATGGCTACTTTGGAGCCATTATTTAGTATGTGGTCTTGTAGAAGTGCACTCTTTGACAGGCTTGAGATGTTTCAACCACATAGGACTGATATCCCAAAGTCTATTGAGGAAGTGGGAGAAAAAAATGACTCATTGATGCTACTTGGACATTCTTCAAAGGAAAAGCTAGCCAAGTCAAGGCTAGGATAGAAATGTTTGGACCTGATTTCACTAAGTGCTTGCCTCCTATTCATAAGGGTGATGGTGAAATCATAGGTGTGGAGGAGGGGAAATCTAGAATGGACCAATTACTGATAAACCAGGATGCTTTCCTGAATAGTGATGGTGCTTTGGATATTAATAGGTTCAATAAATTCCTTGATGATGTCTTTAAGGTGGAGAATGATTGCTCCAAATTTGTTGCTGAGGCCAAAGTTATAACTGACTCTAGATGGGATAGCCATATGAAGATAGTACAATATTTAAAGGAGTAAACCTAGCCTAGTGAGGAAGTATTTGCTACATGGGACAAGAGTACAAATCCCAAGAAGAAAAATCCTGCACTTGTTGATTTGGAAGCAATGAAGGAGGATTAAGAAAACATCAGGCACCTAATCATTGAGGACATGGAGAATAGTCATCATGAAGAGGATAGTGTAAGTTGGCTGATTGAGGCGGTCTCTTTCCATGTAACAACCTACGAGACTCTTGTGAACATTTGTAGACAAAGGTGCCACTTGTTGAAGATATCAAATGATTTGGAAAATATTCCTCTAGTCTCCATCCATTTTTATGTAATAATTTGTAACGGTTTTTGTCTTTTAGTGCTTTCCCTTTCCTAGCCATTTGAAGCTTGTTGCATCTTAATTCTTTCAGGATTCCAAGATGGCTAGTGATTTCTATAAGTATTCAAGTGTAACTTTTTGATAAGGAGGTTAAAATTTGTAATGAGAGAATATACAAAGTTTGGTTCTCCAGTTTTTGTTCAAGCAATTTTTCTGCCATTGTTAATGTACTGATACTGAAAATATTAATGAGAATATACTAGAATTCCTTCTCAAATTTGTGTATGTCTTCCTATTTTAAGGCTTAAATTATTATATGTTAATGTTGCAAAGAAAAATTGATGTATGTCTTACAAAGTAGGTTGTGAATTTATCTTTTAGTTCTTTTTCAAGGGGTGAATTCTTTAAGATAATTTCAGAGGGTTTGTAGTTTTGCAAGAATTAGATGTCTAAATCTGAGAATGAAGAGGGACAATTTGTAATGCATTTTTCTAAATTCTAGGATTGTCTGAATAGTTTTTCTATTTATGTATATTGTTGGTGACTCTATGCCCTAGAAAAGGACACTAGTCTATTCTCTAGAAGCATTTCTTCAATGTCAAAACAATCTATATATGATAAAATCTTTAAACCAAAATAAGTAATACTCATGTTAAACAAAGTAAGAAAGTCTTTTGATTCCTTTCAAGAAGTGAATCTATAGGTATACCCGCCTGAGCATTCAAAGCTCAAAGTGTAGAAGGATCATTTCCTTGATCCTGGTTAATTGGTCCTTTTCCTTGGCAGATTTGGAGTGGGTTTCAAGAGTTAGTGACACTAGTTTGTCAAGTTATATTGTAAATCTGCTAGTGGAAAGAAAAGGATCCAACAAAATGGTGACTCTACTATGGACTGAAGAAACACAAATATTTTGAGCTTATTGCAAGTCATTAGGTTCAACACGTTCTTAGAAGTCTCTAGCTAGGTTTTTTAGGTGGTTTTTTTTGGTGCATAATTTTTCTTCCTGGAGCCCCATGTTTTCCCCATCCTACCGAATTTTTTTTTTAGATTCTTAAGGTTTTTCTACAAAATTTTCCCATTAGACATGGGTGGTGACTCAAATGGTAGAACCAGTTTGGTTATAAGATACAAGCCATGGACAAAAGAAAGAATACAAGGGCTTTTATTAAGAAGCACCCCAAGATTAATCTAGAAACTTTACCTTGGTCAGGAAAGAAAAGTTGGCTTAGAAAGGGTGGATAATCCACCACTACACTTGTGAGAGAACAAGGAAATGTTGAAGATGGGGTAATACATACATTTGTGAATGAGGAAGGATCATAGTACAAGAGTTCAAAGTCCAACAGTGGTCTTTCTGGAGATAATTTTTATGATACCCCAAAAGTGTTGTTTCAGGATAAAGATGCACTCCCTACAAATCAAAACACAAAGACAAGGAGTAAGAATTATGTTCATAATATGCATCATAACCGAGTTAATATAGAAAGATAATTAGTGGAGCCAAGGAGGGTCCACTTTCCATTTGAAAAATTCACTGATATGGATGTATCGTCAAGCTCTAATGATATTATGGTAGACCCTACTGATTTGGGTGCTCTAAGACTACAATTAGGAGAGAAAGATGCAATCTACAAGAGGTTACAAAAGGATAGAGAAGCTGAGACTATGAATGCATTAATGGAGAGAGTCTTTTCTTAGAAATATTAATGAATTAAAGGAAAGAAACAATATATTTTCTTCTGCTCCTAAATCTTTGTAGCCTCATATCTTTGGTGACCTTGTTACCCTAAGAGCTAAGAAGGATTTCTTTTTGCAGGATCATGAGTTTGACCGAGAGGGGCCTATGATTAGACAAGTCCATAATTATACTCCCCAGGCTAAGGAACAAAGCATAATAGAAAATCCCAAGCCAACTACTGTGATAAATGAAAAAAGGGAAGAAAAAGATGGTTAGCATTAAGATAAATGAACCTATGGTTATACCAAAGATCCCACCTCCTATTTCTAGCTTCGATATGGACATGGAAAGAAGAAGAAAAGAAAGAGATGATTTAGCAAAAGAATTGGAAAAGGCAGAAGTTGAAGCATCTATTGTAAAAATGAAGAAGAAGATCCAGTTCTTGAAGGCATCATTTGCAAACAGTCAAGGGCCATCTACAACTAAAATAGGTATGCCATCTGCAACTTCTAATGTTGTATCACTTGGTAATGTGTGTACCCAAAATCGACTCTTTCCTTCATCTACTAAGTTGAATATTGATCCTAAGAAACAGTCGATCAATGCACAACTAGGATGTAGTGTAGTTTCAAATGTTTGTCCCAGTGGAAACACTAGATTAAATTTTCAGAGAAGACCTATGCAATTAGAAGGGTATAGGCAAATTAGTTATGATGGGATACCTAGTTATTCTAATGCTATTATAACTAAAATAAGAGATAAGGTGCCTAAATTTGTTGTTAATAATACTATTAGTTGTGAAGAGCATCTTAAGTTGTTTGTAGATATGTTAGATGATTATAAAATTTAGCATGAAGATGTAGTCATGAAATTATTTGTTCAATCTTTAGTAGAAGATGCTAGGGACTGGTTTGAAAGACTCCCCGACCATTGTATTGATACATGGAAAGCCTTTGAAAAATGTTTCAAAGAACAATATGGTCATAGACCAAATGCTAGTTTCATGTTGAACGAGTTCAATAACATAAAGAAGAATCGGGATGAATTAGCAGCTGATTTCAATATGAGATTTGAAAAGGGTATGCACAAGTTGTTTCAGGTTATGAGGTTAGATGACAATGTCTGTCTAACCACATTCCTCAATGCCTTTGATGGAAAGACTCTATACCAACTGAGAGATAAAGAACCAAGGACTCTCAAAGATGCCTTTAGAATTGTAGTAAATATTGAGAACAATATCAAAATAATTGGAAGGGTATGTGCAGGATCATGGTATACCAAACTATGGCCTTAAGTGGTAATGAAAAATCAGAACATCAGGGTTAGTCAACTTGACGTAAAATGTTGAACATCTTATGAACCTTATGTGGAAAAGTTGTAAGAATAGAATCTGTAGGAAATTGAATGTAGTTTCTAAACTACTAGCCCTTGTATCAATTTTTTTTTGTCTAATTGTTCAAAATTTTAGATTTTAATGCAGTACTACAAAAATTTTAGGCAAAAGATAAAAAGTACATGTATGTCTAACCACCTTAATCATAATCAAATGATGATATGCTTTCCCAAGATTCTAGATATAAGTAGTAGACTCATGCCCAGATGTGACGCATATTTTTTTGTAATTTTTGGTCAAATAAATAATTAATTATGAATTTTTTGCTACAACTTTTTCAGACTTAAAAAACTCTTGTGTCTTACCACCTTAACTAATTCAAAATTTTACCAAATTCAAAACTTCTTTTTTTCCTATAGTAGCCGAAGCATAGAATGTGACGCATGTTTTGGATTTCAAAAAGGTTAAACGATTTGAAAGTTATAGTTGTTTTTCAATCAGTATGTCAGTTAGGACTTTAAAGATAACTCAATTGAAATTTAAGTAATAATTACTTATAGAACTCCAAATTTGACAACAATTATATCGATGGAAAGATGATAATGTCTTTAAGAAACCCTTTTTGTTTCATCAATTTTGGGTGAAAAAATAGTCGTCAGCTACATTGTCAGAGTCTCGGTATCAAGAACTATCTCCTGAAACATGCCTAAAGGGTTGACCACCCACGTTGGGTAATGCCGAAGCAAATACCAAGCCTAATCAGATATTTGATAATATCGGATATCTGATAAAGCCTGCCTATTTTGAAATTTCAAATACCCCACCTTTCCCATATTCAAGTTTCATAGTAAATTTTATTTTTTAATAGTAATATTAATTGTGTTATAAATTAAGGTGTATTCTTTTTATATTAATATTAATTCAAGTTTCATATTAAATTATATTTTTGTTATGTTAATATTAACTTCATTTTAAATATTAATATTAAATAATAATAACATAGAATAAATATTATAATATAAATATCTATATTAGTATGTATTATATTATTTGATATAAGAAATGATTTCAAAAAAATACCTATACAGTTCATCTGAGGATAGACAGTTTCAACCCAAATCCTCTTGAAAATATCTAGCATAGGATTTTTCTACAGACTCCTTGTAATTTTGGCGGTCTGACTATACTGAATAAGTAGATGTCAATGTACTTCCCCTCGATTGAATACAAACAATTAATTTTATAACTCTCGAAAAGAAATTTCACATAGTTGAAGACCCATTGTACGTTCGTCATCTATTCTAGAAACTAACATTGGCACAAAAATTGATGTAAGAACATTTAAGGTACATTGTCCACAAAAAGGTATATGAAACCTTTAAATATACATTAAAAAGTGGAGGTGAAGGCTCTAGATGTGTGTGTGTCTGTGTGATAGAGAGAGAGAGAGAGAGAAGTCACGAGGACTTCCTAGGGGTACTAATGCATGATAATGGGTACTAGGACACTTAGGAAGTCCCCATGACCCCTTTGGACACATTTGAATGCTCAAGTGTGTCCTAAGGTGTCCTACAACTCTTTAGGACACACTTGAGCATTCCAATGTGTTGAAAGGGGTCACGAGGAATTCCTAGGCGTCCTAGTATGCCTTATCACATGTTAGGACCCCTAGGAAGTCCTCATGGCCCCTTTCAACAGATTAGAATCCTCAATGTGTCCTAAGGGGTCCTAGTACACCTTATCACATGTTAGGACCCCTAGGAAGTCCTCATGACCCCTTTCAACACATTAGAACACTCAAATGTGTCCCAAGGGGTCTGACGACCCTTTAGGACACACTTGAGCATTCAAATGTGTTGAAAGGGGTCATGAGGACTTCCTAGAGGTCCTAGTATGCCTTATCATGCATTAGGACCCCTAGGAATTCCTCATGACCCCTTTCAACACATTAGAACCCTCAAGTGTGTCCTAAGGAGTCTGACGACCCCTTAGGACACACTTGAGCATTCCAATGTGTCGAAAGGGGTCATGAGGACTTCCTAGGGGTCCTAGTATGCCTTATCATGCGTTAGGACCCCTAGAAAGTCCTCATGACCCCACTCGACACATTAGAACCCTCAAGTATGTCCTAAGGGGTCCTATGACACCTTAGGACACACTTGAGAATTCTAATGTGTCAAAAAGGCTCATGAGGATTTCCTAGGGGTTGTAGTATGCCTTATCATGGGTTAGGACCCCTCGGAAGTCCTCATGACCCCATTCAACACATTAGAACTCTAAAGTGTGTCCGAAGGGGTCCTGAGACCCCTTAGGACACCCTTGAGCATTTGAATGTGTTGAAAGGGGTCATGAGGACTTCCTAGGGGTCCTAGTATGCCTTATCACGTGTCAGGACCCCTATGATGTCCTCATGACCCCATTTGACAGATTAGAACCCTCAAGTGTGTCCTAAGGGGTCCTATGACCCCTTAGGACACACTTGAGCATTCAAATGTGTCCAAAGGGGTCATGAGGGCTTCTTAGGGGTCCTAGTACACCGTATCATGTGTTAGGACACCTAGGAAGTCCTCATGACCCAATTTGACACATTAGAACCCTCAAGTATTTCCTAAGGGGTCCTACGACCCCATAGGACACACTTGAGCATTCAATGTGTCGAAAGGGGTCATGAGGACTTCCTAGGGGTCCTAGTATGCCTTAACATGCATTAGGACCCTTGGGAAGGACTCTTGACCACTTTCAACACACTAAAACCCTCAAGTGTGTCCTAAGGGGTCCTACCACCCCTTAGGACACACTTGAGCATTCAACTATGTCAAAAGGAGTCATGAGGCCTTCTTAGAGGTCCTAGTATGCCTTACCATGTGTTAGGACTGCAAGTAAGTCCTCATGACCCCTTTCGACACATTAGAACCCTCAAGTGTGTCCTAAGGGGTCCTACGACCCCTTAAGGCAAACTTGAGCACTCAAATGTGTCAAAAGGGGTCATGAGGACTTCCTAAGGGTCCTAGTATGCCTTATCACATGTTAGGACCACTAGGAAGTCTTCATGACCCCTTTCGACACATTAGAACCCTCAAGTGTGTCCTAAGGGGTCCTACAATCCCTTAGGACACACTTGAGGGTTCTAATGTGTCGAAAGGGGTCATGAGGACTTCCTAGGGGTCCTAGTATGCCTTATCATGGGTTAGGACCCCTAGGAAGTCCTCATGATGCCTTTCAACACATTAGAGCCCTCAAGTGTGTCCTAACAGGTCCTACGACCCCTTAGGAAACAATTGAGCATTCAAATGTGTCGAAAGGGGTCATGAGGACTTCCTAGGGGTCCTAGTATGCCTTATCATGCGTTACGACCCCTAGGAAGTCCTCATGACCCCATTCGACACATTAGAACTCTCAAGTGTGTCCTGAGGTGTCCTATGACCCCTTAGGACACACTCAAGTATTCAAATGGGTTGAAAGGGGTCATGAGGACTTCCTAGTGGTCCTAGTATGCCTTATCGTGCTTTAGGACCCCTCAGAAGTCCCCATGACCCCTTTCGACACATTAGAATGCTCAAGTTTGTCCTAAGGGGTCCTGCAACCCCTTAGGACATAGTTGAGCATTCAAATGTGTTGAAAGGGGTCATGAGGACTTCCTAGGGGTCCTTGTACACCTTATCACACGTTAGGACCCCTAGGAAGTCCTCATGACCACTTTTGACACATTAAAACCCTCAAGTGTGTCCTAAGGGGCCCTACAACCCCTTAGGACACACTTGAGCATTCAACTATGTTGAAAGGGGTCATGAGGACTTCCTAGGGGTCCTAGTATGCCTTATCATACGTTACAACCCCTAGGAAGTCCTCATGACCCATTCCGATACATTAGAACCCTTAAGTGTGTCCTAAGGGGTCCTACGACCCCTTAGGACAAACTTGAGTATTCAAATGTGTCAAAAGGGGTCATGAGGACTTCCTAGGGGTCCTAGTATGCCTTATCAACCCCTTAGGACACTCTTGAGAGTTCTAATGTGTCAAAAGGGGTCATGAGGACTTCCTAGGGGTCCTAGTATGCCTTATCATGTGTTCGGACCCCTAGGAAGTCCTCATGATGCCTTTCAACACATTAGAACCCTGAAGTGTGTCCTAGGGGTCTCTCTCTCTCTAGGTGAGAGAGAGAAAGAGAGCAGAGAGGAGAGAAAGAGAGGAGAGAGAAAGGTGAGTGAGATCTCTCTCTCTCTCTCTAGGTGAGAGAGAAAGAGAGGATAAAGGAGAGAAAGAAAGGAGAGAGAAAGATGAGTGAGATCTCTCTCTCTCTCTCTCTAGGTGAGAGAGAGAGAGAGGAGATAGGAGAGAAAGAGAGGAGAGAGGAGAGTGAGAGTGAGAAAGAGTAAGATATCGGATATCCGATATTATCAGATATCTGATTCTTTTCACTGGTGTAAAAGAAAAATAATATTCTCTAGGTCCCTCTAGAGAGTCACGTGTTTTTCCTGAATTACAGGATTTGAGTTGCAGTGAGAAGATAGAAAAAGACTTTTTGGGGTGATTTTCTCTATTACCAAAGGTATTTCATCTTTTTTTGGGGTGATTTTCTCGATTACCAAGGGTATTTCATCTTTTTTGGGGGTGATTTTCTCTATTAGCAAAGGTATTTCATCTCTTTGTGGGGTGATTTTCTTGATTACCAAAGGTATTTCATCTTTTTTGGGGGAGACTTTCTCTATTATCAAAGGTATTTGCATCTACTTTTTGGTCTAGTTTGGGGAGTAGTAGTCATCGAAAGCATAAATGGAAGAGGAGACTCACAAATGAAGATGTTGAAGTGTATAGAGAAATGGATAGGGTTGCCCATTGGAATAAGAGACAAGGAATGTTAAATATGAATGAAGATGTCAGCATAGACCCACCTTTGAATGTGGTTTCAAGTGAAGAATATGAATTTGAAGATGAAAATATAGGTTTTCAAAATGAGAATTTAGGTTTCAAAGATGAAAATGTAGGTTTTGAAAATGAACATGTAGATGTGGCCAATGGAAGTGTGGACATTGCCAATGACAATCCACTAATTGAATATGAAGGAATTGACAATGATAATGGTGTAGAAGAACCAAATCAACATTACACTTCTCCAAATTATATGAGAAATGAAGTCCCTCCGGAGGAAGAAAGAAAAACTTCAAAATTGAGACCTTCAAGAAGAACTAAATGGTTACTTGAAATTGATGAGAACATAATGAGCAACTTCGATGGAAAGAGATCAAAAAGAACCATTCAGTTGTAGGTTTCAAAACTTTTTGATCAATTTTTTAGGCACAAGATGTTGGTTGAGAAATGTCAAATGTTTGTGCAATTGTTAAAGATGCAGAAGATGAGACGTATACTAGTCAAATTGAAGATTAGTGTGAACAAGAAAAAGGAATAGAATGATATTATTGTGAGAAATCTTTTTAGTGCTCTCAATTCCATTGGGAAGACTACCAAGTAAAAAGATAAGAGAGTTTCTAGGAGGGTTATTACAACCTCTTTGGTAAGTCATCATTTGAGAAAGGCTCGTTTGATGAGACAAACTTGTGTTAAATGAATCTAAATCATAAAACTTTGAATAAAGCACTTGCGAGAAGAGAAAGACTTGATGATCCTCTTCAAAATGATACATGGGCTTATGGTGGGAGACTTTCACATTGTGATAAGCAGCTTACCGATGCTGTGAAGGATCAAATTCAACTATTTTGGCAATCTAACTCAAGATTGTCACCAAATGTGAAGGATGTCTTGAAGTTGAGAATTGGTATTCGAGACCGCACCTTGCATCCCAAACATTATTTGGAGGTGAGTCAAACAATGTTGTTAAAAATTTTTTTTGAGACACATCCAACATTGCAAATATCACAAAGAGCTTTTGAAGCCTTGAAGCCTTTTTTTTGTGTGCCTCTTAAGATTTGAAATACTTGTTGCAAATATCATGTGGAGTTTTCAATGCACCATGAATTGTTACGATCCATTCATTCTACTTTGCATAGTAGTCAAATGTTGGAGGAGTGTGGTGCAAGTGCTCTTCCAAAATCATCAAGAGACTTGCTAGATCATTTTTTATGTCCTAGAGATGATGGATGTTTCTTTTATAGAAAAGATTGCTTAAATGACAAGTGCTCAGATTGTGGTGGGCTAGTGAAGTTTTTTGAATGTTTTCATGGGGGCTACGAACACGATTTTGGAAAGACAATTGTCCACAAAAAGGTATTTGAAACTGTTAAATATACATTAAAAATTGGAGGTGAAGGCTCTAGATGTGAGTTGGTTACTAAAGAATGCAAGGTACCTGATTTTATCTCAGATTTCAAGAAGAATATTTTTTACAAGTATGCAAGGCATAGTCACAAGTCTCAGTGGTTGGATCAACAATTTAGGATGTGTAAGGACACTTTCCTGATTGGCACTATTATATCAGTTGTTGACTTTACAAAGAACTATACATTGCAGCCCCAAAATGAGTTGCAAGCTCCATATTACAATTCTATTTAGGTTTCTATTTTTGTGCACATAACATATAGACATTCCCGTGATAGTATAGAAGATGACCAGAAGATAATCAGAGAGTACCATTTTTATGAGTGATGATAAATTGCACTCATCCAAGTTTGTCCAACATTGCTTTGAGAATTATTTTGAGTGGGTGCGGGAAAATAATATTGCTATGGATGGACATCTCATTTGGTCAGATAATTGCATAGGTCAATTAAAAAATGCTCGTATGTTTTATTGGTTATGTAGAATGCATGTAGAGAGAGGTGTACCTCATATTTGGAGTTTTTTTGAGGCTAGTCATGGAAAAGGGGAGCATGATGGAGTAGGTGCATGCGTAAAGAGAGCTCTAGTTAAGGAGCAACTAAGGATTTTAGGTGTAGAACTCATTAATGCTAATTATATTGTTGATTGGTGTACTTTAGCATTATCATAGGGGGGACTCTTGATTCAGCGGTGTGCAGATTCTTTTGGTTGGTTGAGCTGGGTAGAATATTAGATAGGTTGGATTGTCAAACTGTGAAAGATTCTTAAAAAATGCATTCATTTCAAAGCTCAGATGCTAGTACATGGACAATTTGGACACAAGAGTTGGCTTGTTATTGTCTGAGTTGTCTTCAGTATGATTGGGATCAGTGTGAGTCAAGTGAGTGGGTTGATACATGGGTTCCACATTATCTTACTCCTTTATCTTTCACAGTCCCTATAATAAATGATGACATGGATTGTTCACTTGACTACGACCATCTTTCAGATCTTCTATAGCCAAGACATGTTTTTTCATTGGTTGCACCAGAAGGGAATGATGAGAGATCAGATTACTGGTTAGCATGTTGTGTACGAGGAAAGTAGAAACTTGCACAACCAATGATAGATGATGATATGTTCACATATCCAACAGGATCACATGTTGTTGTGAGAACATGCTTGTGCACATATATGATTAGAAATAATGGCATTCCTACATTTGAAGACTATGATAAGCACAAAACCATTCTCATGTATTCACACATTGTTATAGAAGCTAATGTTAAGTTGTTGAAATATCAAGGAAAACCAAAGACAAAGGAACTTTGGACTATTAGTACTTCTGATCACTTTGGACTATTGAATACTCTCAAGAAAAGAGATGACCCTTTAGGCACACTTCAATAGGTAAGTTCATCTCAAGTTAAAATATAGTTCTGTAATGTGCATATTTAGATGCCAAAAGGGCACTTCTTATATTCTTTATTAACTTTTCTTCTGCCTTTCGAATGCACGGATTGGAATAGAAAGGACACTTATTTTTTATATACAGTTGTGTAATTTGCATGTTTAGATGTCAAATTTTTTATATAAAACCAACAATCGAATGTAATGTGCATAGTTAGATGCCAAATTTTTTATATAAAAACAATAATCGAATGTAATGTGCATATTTAGATGCCAAATTTTGTATATAAAAACAATAATCAAATGTAATGTGCATATTTAGATGTCAAATTTGTGTATAAAAAGTTTGATGCAAAATTAGATGCAAAATTGGAAATATAAAAGAGCCCATGGGGTTGATTTGCAAATATTAAAAGCTCACATTTGTATCGTCTTAATGCCATGTAAAGCGCAAAAAATGTGTTTCCTTACTATGAATGTTGTATCCTTATATAATTTGTATCATCTTAATTTTGTATCCTTACATTTCTATTGTCTTAATTCCATTACATTTGTATCGTCAAATGATGTAATAGTTGGAGTCATTAAGTCAAAATTGGTCAAACATGTCCAAAGTAGAATGATGATTCCCTAGTGAAGGGATAGTGTTCAAGGATTGCATCCTGGCACCAAATGGACTATTCCATTAGCTTTGGTTGGGTGGGTAAATGCTAGAAACAACCCCGTTTTGACCACTGAGTCAGCAGAACGTTCCAGACCACATCGAACCAAAGTGTCCCCAAGGTGCACTAAGCATGATTGGGAAGAGAACTTTTGAGGCTCATAACTCAAACCCTATTAGAGGTATTGAAGATTCATGAGATGATACAAGATGGAATTTTCGAGCCCTACAATAACCTCTCTCCATTCTGGGAGATTCAAATTTGTTTAAATTTGGCACGCCAGTCTCGCTTGATGCCAAAACTTGCAGTGAGGGTCAATTGAAAGTTGCACCAATGGATTCCTTCCAAACCATTCATCCTGGCACTAAATGGACTACACCATTAGCTCCGGTTGGGTGGGTAAATGCTAGGAACAACACTATTTTGACCACTGAGTCAATAGAACATTCCAGACCATGCTAGACCAAAGTGTCCCCAAGGTGCACTAAGCACGATTGGACAGCGAACTTTTGAGGCTCGTAATTCAGACCGCATGAGAGGTATTAGAGATCCATGAGATGCCATAGGATGGAATTTTTGAGGCCTACAAAAACCACTCTCCATTCAGGGAGATTCAAATTTTTTTGAATTTGGCACGCCAGTCTCGCTCAATGCCAAAACTTGCAGTAAGGGTTAGTTGAAAGTTGCACCAATTTATTACTTCCAAACTATTCTTCCTGGCACCGAATGGACTGCGCCATTAGCTCCAGTTGGGTGCGTAAACACTAGGCACAACCCTATTTCAACCATTGAGTCAGCAGAATGTTCTAGACCACATCGGACCAAAGTGTCCCCAAGGTGCACTAAACATGATTGGGCAATGAGCTTTCGAGCCTCATAACTCAGATCCCATGAGAGGTATTAGAGATCCATGAGATGCTATTAGATGAGGTTTTTGAGGCCTACAAAAAAGTCTCTCCATTCTGGGAGATTCAAATTTGTTTGAATTTGGCACACTAGTCTCGCTTGATGCTAAAACTTGCAGTGAGGGTCAGTTGAAAGTTAGACCAATGGATTAATTCCAAACCATTCATCTCAGCACTGAATGGACTACACCATTAGCTTCGGTTGGGTGGGTAAATGCTAGAAACAACCTCATTTTGACCATTGAGTTAGTAGAACGTTCTGGACCATGCTAGACCAAAGTGTCCCCATGGTGCACTAAGCACAATTGGGCAGAAAACTTTCAAGGCTCGTAACTTGGACCCCGTGAGAGGTATCAAAGATCCATGAGATGCTACAAGATGGTGTTTCCAAGGCCTAAAAAAACCTCTCTCCATTCTGGGAGATTCAAATTTGTTTGAATTTGACATGCCAGTCTCGCTTGATGCCAAAACTTGCAGTGAGGGTCAGTTGAAAGTTGCACCAATGGATTATTTCCAAACTATTCTTCTCAGCACCAAATGGACTATGCCATTAGCTCTAGTTGGGTGGGTAAACACTAGGCACAACCCCATTTCAACCATTGAGTCAGTAGAATCTTCTGGACCACGTCGGACCAAAGTGTCCCCAAGGTGCACTAAACATGATTGGGCAGCAAAATTTTGAGCCTCGTAACTCAAACCCTATGAGAGGTATCAAAGATCTATTAGATGCTACAAGATGATGTTTTTGAGGCCTACAATAACCTCTCTCTATTCTAGGAGATTCAAATTTTTTTGAATTTGACACGCCTATCTCGCTCGATGCCAAAACTTGTAGTGAGGATCAATTGAAAGTTACACCAATGGATTACTTGCAAACCGTTCATCTTGGCACCGAATTGACTATGCCATTAGCTCCAATTGGGTGGGTAAATCCTAGGCACAACCCCATTTTGACCACTGAGTCAGCAGAACGTTCCAGACCACGCCAGACTAAAGTGTCCCCAAGGTGCACTAAGCACAATTGGGAAGCAAACTTTCGAGTCTCATAACTTGGACCTTGTGAGAGGTATCAGAGATCCATGAGATGCTACAAGATGGAATTTCTGAGGCCTACAATAACCACTCTACATTTTGGGAGATTCAATTTTTTTTTAATTTGGCACGCTAGTCTCACTTGATGCCAAAACTTGTAGTGAGGGTCAGTTGAAAGTTGCACCAATGGATTACTTCCAAACCATTCATCCTGGCACCGAATGGACTATGCCATTAGCTCTGTTTGGGTGGGTAAATGCTATGCACAACCCCATTTCAACCATTGAGTCAGCAGAACATTCTGGACCATGCCGGACCAAACTGTCCCCAAGGTGCACTAAGCACGATTGGGCATCAAACTTTCGAGCCTCGTAACTCAATCCCTGTGAGACATGTAAGAGATTTGTGAGATGCTACATGACAAAATTTCCAAGGCCTACAATAACCTTTCTCCATTTTGGGAGATTCAAATTTATTTGAATTTGGCACGCCTGTATCGTTCGATGCCAAAACTTGCAGTGAGGGTCAGTTGAAAGTTGCACCAATGGATTACTTCCAAATTATTTTTCTCGACACCAAATGGACTATGCCATTAGCTCTGGTTGTGTAGATAAATATTAGGCACAACCCCATTTCGACCACTGAGTCAGCAGAACGTTCCGGACCATGCTAGACCAAAGTGTCCCCAAGGTGCACTAAGCACGATTGGGCAGCGAACTTTCAAGCCTCATAACTTGGACCCTGTGAGAGGTATCAGAGATCCATGAGATTCTACAGGATGATGTTTTTGATGCCTACAATAACTCTCTCTCCATTCTAGGAGATTCAAATTTGTTTGAATTTGGCATGCTAGTCTCGCTCGATGCCAAACCTTGCAGTGAGGGTTAGTTGAAAGTTGCACTAATGGATTACTTCCAAATCATTCATCCTGGCACCGAATGGACTATGCCATTAGCTCTATTTGGGAAGGTAAATGATAGGAACAACCCCATTTCAACCACTGAGTCAGCAGAATGTTCTAGACCACACCGGACCAAAGTGTCCCCAAGGTGCACTAAGCACGATTGGACTATGAACTTTTAAAGCTCATAACTCAAGCCCCATGAGAGGTATCAAAGATATGAGAGATGCTAAAGGATGGTGTTTTTGAGGCCTATAATAACCTCTCTCCATTTTGGGAGATTCAAATTTATTTAAATTTTGCACGCGAGTCTCGCTCGATGCCAAAACTTGTAGTGAGGGTCAATTGAAAGTTGCACCAATGGATTACTTCCAAACCATTCATCTTGGTACTGAATGGACTGTGCCATTAGCTCCATTTTGGTGGTTAAATGCTAGGCATAATCCCATTTTGACCACTGAGTCAGTAGAACATTCTGGACCACGCCGGACCAAGGTGTCCCCGAGGTGCACTAAGCACAATTGGGCAGTGAACTTTCAAGGCTCATAACTCAGACCCCGTCAGAGGTATCAAATATCTATGAGATGCTATAAGATGGCATTTCTGAGGCCTACAATAACCTCTCTCCATTTTGGGAGATTCAAATTTGTTTGAATTTGGCATGCCAATCTCATTCGATGCCAAAACTTGCAGTGAGGGTCAGTTGAAAGTTGCACTAAGCATGATTGTTCAGCAAACTATCAATCCTCATAACTCAGACCTCGTGAGAGGTATCAAAAATCCATGAGATGCTACAAGACCATGTTTCTTAGGCATTCTTAGTGTATTTGCATGGGTATAGACATAGTACTGATATTTTGTCCAAAAGACCAATATGTTTTGATATGGCCAAAAGGGTGTTTGATTATTGCCAAAAGGGTGTTTGATTATGTAATTAGGCCAATTTGAATTCTTTTAGCCATTGGTAGTAAAAGGTAAGTCTACAAACCTTGAAACCACTTTAATAGATATCCTTATATACCTCAAATGATGAATTACATGTTTGAACACACTTGGCACATAAAGCATACACATAAATTTTCTTAAGTCATGAAGCATACATGTAGCACATAATTATAAAGCATACAACATGAATTCACTTAAGTCATGCATGTAGCCCATACACATGAATTTAGGTTATGAATATTATACTTGAATATACATGAATATACTTAAGGCATAAATTGTACACAAGAGTACATACACACAAACATATTTACATACTAAAAATGAATAAATGAACACACAATTAACAAATTGGATCAAATATCAAGTTTCATATATATATCAAAATAAACATTAATTATGTCCTCATGATTATATGTCAACATATCTAGATACAATGTGGCATACGCCATCTCAAAATATGTCATATGACATCTCAAAATAAGAAGTTCAACTACAAATATTTCTAGGACATCCTATTCTACTGGTGGATCATCAAAATGGAGCCTCTTTGAAGTACTCTTCGGCTCTAATGGATCTTGCATTCAAACACAAAAGTGAAACCCCAAGTTAGATTAAAATTCAGAATCATAGTCAACAATGATAAATAAAATTTAAACTAAAATTGAACTCTGATATACCTCGCCTCTCTGTCTCCTCCTGCGGGTAGGAGACCTAATATATTTCCTTGGTAGCACAAGAATAATGCCACCAATGATGAATCCCACCTGTATATGTTTACAAACATGAGATTGATCTACGAGTTATACTATTTAATGTTAAAAACTTGGTAGCAAATATATGTTTACAAAATAACTGAATTAACATTAAAACTTACCTCTATTGACCTTTCTTTAGGGATTGTTGGCTGAGTCATTAGCGATACAAACCCTTGTCATTCTAGCTCCCTCAAACTAGGAGTGACCTACAAAAGTCAAACAGATACTTCATATTATCATAACTTGACCATATTATATATACTTGATAGAAAATACATACAAATAACTTTAGAAATGTATGTACCATGGGGCTATCACTCTAAATGGATATGCCTATGACTCTATCATGATGATTGGGTCTCACGACATCATCACATGCCACTCTTTGTCAAATAAACCATGTAAATTAAAAATGAGTATGCACAATTCATAAGTATACATGTATGCATAAACAAACTAAATTACTTAATTACCTTTCCTTTATCAACAATTGAGACCTACACCCCCTCACATTGCCCCCCAATGGCAAGTGGTGAGACCTGCATCAGTATGTAAAAGATGATCATAAAAATTAGAAAACAATGTACATATACTATTATCATAATTTAAAAAGAAACCAATGAGTACATTAAAACATATGTATCGTGGAAGAGTCAAGACCAAATGATATGGCCAAAAGCATGGACCCCTCCACCTGTACCATCTCCTCCTCTGTCATCAACTGGACATAAATGTAACACATAAAAAGACATCAATGGGAAGTTATTATAAGGAAATTCTACTAAAAATACTAACAATAAAATTTAAAAACAATGTAAAAAGTGAATGGTTTACCCTTACCATAACAGTGGTAGTCCATGACACTGTAGGCTCCTGATGCACATCTCCATGAGCTGCTTCAGTGCCTATAGTGTATTGTGTAGAGTCATCCCCATCAAAGTTGAAACTATATGTATCACTATCAGTCAGGGGACCAAGGAAAATATTCTTGCATATAACGCAAGTGTGGGCCACACAAACATGTGAGCTCGTGGAAGCCCCAAACGCATCAGGATGAGGAGGAAACAATGTTTTACTTTGCATAACTAGCAGATCACTCAACGCGTGAATGGCTCGAATAATCTGTGAGCCAGCCTCAACAATAATGTCTGAATGTTGCACTATGGGAGGTGGTGAAATCTCGGAAGGGGGGACATATGTGTGAGATTTCACCCATTGTGACGATGGCCTGTCTTGTGGAGAACCTAAACCTACACCCTAGTTTTGTCTCATACTCCAATAATCCACCTTGTGACCGAGCACAAATTCAGCATACAATTTTCTAAGAAAATAAAATGGGACATCCAAATTGTTGTGAGGTGGTCTATCAAAAACCATCCACCAACAGTCCCAAAAGTTGTCACGTATTGCACTATTTGTGCACCATTTAATTGACAACTTGGTTTTTTAGGGTTTACTTTTAGACCAATTTTAGGATCACAAAAAGATTAGCTATGTCATGTTTTGTTATATTTAGGTTCACGAATTCATCATAATCAAGCCCATCGTCAAACTGGGCATGCATGGAATCGCGCCAAAGAAGTGCAGCATTATGTTGTTGTGTCAATTTCTCTATGTTTTCAATTATTGTGTTCAATGTCATAAACATGGGGTGCAATGTGGGGATATTGGCATATGCGGTTTCCAATCCTCTAAGTTCATTTAGATTATCTCCTATTAGATCTTCTAAATAATGAGGGTTTGTGACAGGTACGTCTTCTGGAGGTGGGGATTGTTGGGAGGTGGGTCTGGATTGTTTGTGGGATCATTAGGAGGGTTTTTCGATTCCATGTCTGATAGAAATGAAAAAAATAGATAATTACAATGAATTTTAAAAAACAATACAAAAACTCATTGCTACCCTAATTTTTATATAAAAAACTATATATTTATATTAAAAAACAACCAAAAATAATAAAAACAATAAAAATTAGAAGCTCCACTTACCCTGGCAATTTGGAAAAAATCAGATAGGGGATATGGGACCAGATATCTGAAAGCCTAGCTACTTTCATGTTTTTGCAATGAAAAAATGTTGAACGTGGCTGAGTACAGTGATTTATATTCACTAGAAAATATCGAATATCCGATAATGCCTTCAAGTTTGGCTTTTGGTTTGGCTAGGTGTATTGACACCCAGGCCTACCAAAAAGTCAACAAAACTATTTGTGCACTTTTGGACGAGTGAAAATAAGTTTTTTTCACATCACCACTTTTTGGCATACCATGATCCTACACATACCCAAAAGATTGGGTGGGAAGAGAGATGATCCTAAGTTATTTGGGAGCAAAAATTATAGAAAGCATAACGAAAGGACTGTTGGACATAAGAGGCAAGAAGAGGTAAATTAGACAAGGTGCTAAATGCATTAAAATATTTGAAGGAACCTCGTAACAAGAATGATAAAGTCCCTACTATTGAAAAGCCTCATTTCAACAACAATTTCAATAGATAGAATAGGTTGCAAAATTACCCTTATAGAACCCAATGGAAAGATGGAAAACTGATTTTCTCGAATGAAAAAGGAAATAATGATAAAATCATCCCTGATCCCTTGCACAAAGCTACTATGAATGTTGTAGAGGATACACCATGGTGTATGGCTTTCCAATCTCCTCATTCTGTAGAGAATTGTGTGGTTGCGTAGTCCTTAGTTGCATACCAAGATGATGAATATGATGGATTTTATCAAGAAGAGACTAATAATGATATTGGTTACAACATGTCTTGTTCATATTTAAGAACATGAAGATGTCTCTGATGTTGATGAAGAGACTGATGTGTATCTAAAAATACACAAAAAAGCACTTTTCCACCAAGAGGTCTTTTCTAATGATGAAGACATTGATGAAAAGAAATGTAACATGAACTCCTCTTCAGAGCAAGTAAACTTAAAAAGACCTTCAAGGGAGGAAATTTCTAGGATTACAACAGAAATGGTTGCCCAAGTGCAAACTAGAAACATGATAGCAAATGATGGCACTGACAAAGCTATGGGAATGTTTATAAAAAATACGAGTCCTAAGGAGCCTCTTGGAAATAAATTGAAAAATGATTATGTAGTAAAATTCAATAATGTCAAAGGTAAGAAGTGGGACCAAGGGGAGTTGGGGGTGTCAAGCTGCCTAATGTTCATGAAAAGGACACCCAAAAGGAAACTTAGAATCCAGTAGATAAAATGGCCAAATTTGAGAAAAAAAGAGTAACAACAACAGTTAATGCACCTGAGAAGAAATAAGATATTAGGGAAATGTAGGTTGAGATTCCTTCTTCTGCCCCTGTTGATATGTTATCAGTATTGTCTCAAATCATTTCCAAGGTTCTCCTGCTGACTTATTAAGAATCCCTGAAAATAAAGACAGAGTTCTGGCATGGGTGGATAGTGTTCATGACAATAATATGGCTTGCAATACCAATGAGCCACAATCATAAGCTAAGAAATAAGTGCAAGTTTAGGGAGTGGTATCTTAGATACCACCTATGTATTTGGATAACTTTGTTAATGCCAGCCTTGAAAAAATTGATCCATTTTTCCTAAGCATCATAGTGAATGGAATGATAGTTAAAAATTGCATGATTGATTAAGGAGCATCAAATATTGTCATGCCTTTTAAAATTATGGAGAGATTGGGTCTTAAATTTGATATTGTTCAGGGAAGATGTTGTGCAATGGACCAAAAAGAAGTGCGTGTCATTGGAACTATCAATGCATTACCTTACAGACTAGCAGCATATCCAAAGAAAGAATTGACTATGAGTGTCTTGGTTGTAAACATTCCTCCTCATTATGGGATGCTATTATCTAGGAAATGGAGTACTGCTAAGGGTGGAAGTTTATAGTGTGACCTCTCCTTTGCAACTTTCAATATTGATGGTCAATCTGGCAAGATTGAGAGAGAACCAAGGGTAACCCATATGATTGAAAAGAACATTGATAATGAAACTACTTGTTTTGTACATACTCATATCAATGATTTCAGGACAGACGTTATAGTTCTTGAGAAAGAATCTATCTTGCCCCCTATAAATGTGGTAGTGTGTACTAAATCCAAAAAAGGTGAGCTATGGGTAATGTATTTTGATGGTTCTAACTTAAAAGATGGCTCAGGGGAAGGTATTTTACTCATTTCTCCTGAAGGAAACACTTATAAGTTCTCTTTTACATTGAGTTTCTCATGCATAAAAAACATAGCAGAGTATGAAGCACTGTTAATAGGCTTGAGATTAGAAAACATGGGATTAAATGTGTGAATGTTGTTGGTGATTCAAAGTTAGTTGTTTCTCAAGTAAGGTCAGTTTATGGTTCCAAGAATAAGAGGTTAAAATAATATAGGAATGCAGTGTGGGATATGATTAAATGTTTTGATGCCTTTAATATTGTGTGGAAGGATAGGAGCAACAATAAGATGGCTAACCTATTAGCCAATATAGAAATCAATCCTATTGATATCACTTTTTCAGGCCTCTCAAAAGTTTAAACTCAGGCTAGACCTAGTATACTAGATAATATTGAAAATTGACAAATTTTTGAGGATGACCAAGATATCTTGAGATTTATGAATTGTGAGGATAAATATCATGGTCAAGAATTAGATTTATCAACTTTTATCCAGACTACATATGGAAAGGAGGTTATCCTTGGAAATGAAATCATGCAACTTAATATCAACAAGGTTCCCAAGGGACTTGTTGTTTTGGAAACTGTATTTGATAATCAGGATAGAGTCCAAATAGATACTAGGAAACTAGACCAAATGGACTTGGAAGAGGTTAATATTGGTACTAGGGAAACATCAAAAAATGTGTACATTGGGAAACAAATATCTCAGCAAGTAAGAAAATATTTGATTGAGTTGTTAAGAAGATTCAAACATGTTTTTGCATGGTCATATGATGATCTAAAGGTTTATAGAGAAGATTTATTTCAACATATTATTCCATTGAAAAAAGATGCTAAACCTTTTAGGCAGAAGAAAAGGCCAATTAATCCTACCTTGCCACCTAAAATGCATGGAGAGTTGATAAATCTAAGAGATGCTGGGATCATAGAGCCTATTAGGCATTCTTCTTGGGTGTCAAACTTAGTCCTCGTTAGAAAGAAGAATGGGGATATCAGATTGTGTGTTGATTTTAGAAACTTAAACATCTCTTCTCTGAAGGATAATTACTGCTTGCCTAACATGGAAGCAATTGTACAAAGAGTGACTAAATCAGACCTAATGTCCAAGATGGATGGTTTATCTGGTTACAACCAGGTAATTGTGAAAGAAATAGAACAATTTAAGACAACTTTCACAACACCTTCGGGAACTTACGTCTATGTAAGGATGCCTTTTGGTTGAACTAAAGCTGGTGACACTTTCCAAAGAGAAATGGATGTTGCCTTTGTAGACTTTATAGATGCTTTCCTAGTGGTATACCATGATGACCTAACTGCCTATTCCAAAAGGGAAGAAGATCATTGTTCTTATTTGGAGAAGATATTTGTGAGGGCTCTGGAATATGGAATTTCTCTGAACCCAAGTAAATGTGCATTTGGTGTGACTGAAGGTAAATTACTTGGCCAACTAGTGGGGAAGCAGGGAGTGAGAATTGATCTAGAAAGAGTAGTGGCAATTGACAAGATTAAAAAGCCAAAAAATGTAAAGGGAATTCAATCTTTCTTTGGTCAAGTAAATTTCTTAAGGAGATTTGTTACTAACTTTGCTAAGATCACCAGGACAATATCCAAGATGTTAAAAAAGGGATCAGAGATAAAATAGGATGGTAAACCTGATGAGGCTTTCAAGAATATCAAGAAAGAAATCAAGGATGCACCTATACTAAAGGCACCTAACTATGGTATTCCAATGCATGTCTTTTATTTTTCTTCTTTTAATACTATTGTTGCAGTCCTATTACAAAAAAATGAGGAGGGTTTTGAACAACCTATTGCATTCTTTAGAAAATCTTTACAAGCTATACAATTAAAATATGATATCAATGAAAAACAAGCATATGAACTTGTGAAGGCTGTAAAGGCTTTTAGATGTTATTTGATGGGAGAAAGTGTGGTTTATTTTGTACCAAGTGTTGCAGTGAAAGACATTTTTTCATAGCAAGAGGTGTCTGGAAGAAGATGTAGGTGGACAAATAGAATTCAAGAGTTCAACATTGAAATCTAGATTACCAAGATGGTTAGAGGACAAGGATTGGAAAAACATATGGCACAGTCCAATCTCGATGCAAATAGGGTAAATTAGACTGAAATTGATGGTACATGTGATATGGATAATTGTATTTGGTATCAAGATATAATATATCTTTTGAAGAATATGAAATGTCCATTGGGAATGGATGATAGAAAGAAAAGAACATTAAAGTTGCAGGAAATCAAGTATGTAATCATCATATGCAAGCTATGGAGAAAAAATATGGATTACATACTCTTGAATTGTGTTGATAAGAATTTGCCTGATAAGCTGTTAAGTGAAATGCATGAAGGAATATGTGGTGGGCATTATATGGGAAAAACTACTACTCAGAGGATTTTGAGGGTAGGGTTTTGGTGGCCCACAATTTTCAAAGATGCAGAAAGAATGATGAGAAAATGTGATGCTTGTCAGAGATTTTCTGGTAAGCTCAAATTTTCAAGAAACATGTCACTAAGACTAGTAGAGGTACATGCCCCTTTCCAATAATGGGGAATTGATTTTATTAGAAAGATACAAAATAAGTCTGGTGGGGGCCACTCTTGGATCCTAGTTGCTACTGAATACTTTACAAAATGGGTAGAGGCTACTCCCACAAGAAATGCAACAAGTAGGGTGGTGATTGATTTCTTATTATAACAAAATATTGTCACTATATTTGGTTTCCTGGAAAGAATTATTTGTGATAATGCAATGTATTTCAGGTCTAGTGAATACAAAGTATTCTATGAGAATCTAGGGATTCAATTGTCATACTCCTCACCTTATCATCCACAAGGAAATGGACAAGTAGAATCATCTATCAAAAGCTTGGTGAAGATTCTTAAGAGGATCCTTGAAAAGAACAAGAAATCATAGAATTCAAAATTGCCATTAGTTTTGTGGGCTGATAGAGTAACCGTGAAGAAGGAAATTTGGTGTGCCCTATTTGACCTTGTCTATGTAATACATGAAAGAATGCCTCAAAACAACTTGTTTGAGATGTACAAGTGTGAACATTCAGCTATATGATGATGATCTAGATGATAAGATGTAGTTAAGGATCAAGGATTTGATCAAGCTAGCTGAAACCAAAAGGGAATCAGCTTCAAAGAATGCTATGATGTAGTTACAAGTTAAGAAATTGTTTAACAGGAAAGCTGTAGAGAGAAAGTTTGAACCAGATGACTTAATACTAATCTGGAATGCCAGATTGGAGGACAAAGGAAAACATATAAAATTGACCTAATATGGTTAGGACCATATTTGGTTCATGAAAAATAAGGACCAGATTCATATCTTGTCAAAGATCTCACTGGTGTTATTCAAGAATTGCCTGTTCATGGACAATTCCTTAAGAGATACTTATGTTAAGAGGTATTTTTATTTTCCATGAGTAGTAGTTAGGATTTTGTATATATTATAATTTCTTGTACAAGTGTGGTGTTCTCTTTCCTACCTGGTGTGGTCATTGTACATAGGTTTTTGCAAAGTGCTCTCTGCATGTTGTCATTGTGTCAAGTTTGTGGTTTTCTCTCCCAAAAATTCTAAGTTCTTGCATGAGCAGAAGTTACCCATCATCCCTAGACAGAGCCACTATTAGCCAAGTTTTCATGTTTTCAAAATCTGAAGAAATTTGCATTAGCTTGGAAATCTAGGTCATTGTTCTTCTTAGGGTTTCGCAAAATTGTTATGCTTATATTCAAAAACCCTACCCTTGGTCTATTTTTGTGTTACTTTTCATGGCACTTAAGTCCCTTTTATAGCACATGGTATTTACTACCTTTGTTTGCCAAGTCTCATAATGTCTAAGTGTTAAATATTTTCATTCAGTGATTGTGCGACTAAGGAATGTCATGTGGTGTTTGCTAAATCTCTAAGTTCTTAGTAGTTAGTTATTTTCATTCAGTGACCTAGCAACACTGTTAAGAGAAGATGACAATTTTGTGTAGTCACGCATTCTCAAGATTTTTGATGGTTAAGGAGAAACACTTGGCAATCTAGTGAATAAGGATGGTCGCTAGTTCTCATGATGATAGCGGTTAATGGCTTAACCTTCAGAGATCTATCGACAAGGCTCATAGTGAAAAAATATTACCATTGTCACTTATTCTCATAATGCAACGGTCAAGTTTTAAAAGATATGGCAATTTAGCGAGTACCGTAGATGGTGAATAGGATCAATGACTAATGCTTGATCTCATGGTCTTACTGAGGTTAAGTAAAAGATCTAGTGACTTGGAGATAAAGGCTATCTCATGTTCTCTGCATATAGCTAGGGTTAAAGGAAACATCTTAAGATTATGCAAATACCTTTGTCGATGGATCTCATGATTAAACATGAGTTAAGAAAAGCGTCTAGAGAATAAGAGATTCATTCAGTCTCTGGATCACCAAATGTAGCCAAGGTTAGTGAAATGATCTAGAGAATATGAGACTATCTCTTAGTCACTCATTCTCATAATGTAACCCATGGTTAAGTAAACTTTATAAGATTGGGAGATTCACATCATTCACTTAATCTCCAGATCAATGGTGAGTTAAAAGAAAGATGAAGAGACTATGTAAATGCTTTGATCACTGGATCTTATGATGAAACTATAGTTAAGACATAGGTTTGGAGATTCAAAGAATGCCTCAGTCACTGAATCTCACGATCAGACCTAGGTTTAGTAAAAGTTTCTGAGATCACAAGAATTTCTTCAGTTGCTAAATCGTTGAATATGATATGGTTAAGTTTACCGGGTCATAAAGAAAAAAGGTAACTCTGATGTGGAAAAAGAAATTTGACAGGTCAAAAAAGGTAATGAACTGGCCAATCATAGTAAGACTGAGGATTTGTATCCATTTTCAAGGTTTTAAATTAATAAAATAGTAATCATGGGCCATCACCTTTTCTGAGAATTGAATGTGGCCTGTCAAATTCATACCTTACGGCTGACTGGGATTTGAACTTGGTTTCACGTAGCAGTGAATGTTGAGGTGACTAAGAGGAAGATTTGCAAAGATTTTGATCATTTCCATGCATTCATTGCTGAAGAATATATAGGCAAGACGCTCATATACTTGTACTTATAAGTTTTTAGAGAGAGAATTGCTAAGCTAAGTTGTTGTGGAGTATCAGTTTCAGGGTGAAAATTTTCAGAAAGGAATTTGTCTAGAGAAGAAAACATGAGTCAAAAGAGGCCATTCATGCTTCATGTAGTGAGGGAATACCTGAGCAGGGTGGTGACCAGAAAGGAAAGCCAAATTATTTTGAGGAATTCATCCAATTGCTCCCAGGATCAATGTAGAATAAAAAGGTTAGCGATGAAACCTTCATTGATTCCATGGATAATTGTAGAGACCCTCTTACTCCAGATGTCTCAGGCTACCATATCTTCAATTAATTCTATAGTAATAGAGATAATTCTATTCCAGTGTGTAATTCTAGGAAATTAGGATTAGGGAAATTGGTGGTACCTGATGTTTTCCTAGATGTCGACTTATTGATTGAATTGGACAGAAACTATGATCCAATCTCCAAATCAATTTAGAGAAGTGACAATTTTTCCCTAGTTACCCTACATAGAGGATCATTTATGAGTGCCTTCAACCTATACACTACCTCCTCAATAGAAATTGACCTAGGGAAGGAATGGGAAAAGTATAGCAAGAAGATACAACTTGTATAAACCCAAGTCACCAATCATATGCAAAGAACTGATAAATAAATATCCCCACTCCCTCCCCACATGAAGGCCCCATATGAATTTAAGGCCCTAAACTTATACATGAAATACCTAGCCTATGGGTTATGTCATGTCTTAGGGGTAGATGGAGATGAATTGATCCTTCCAGTAGACTTGTTGATAATCATCTTGGACATGCAAAGTCATCATGCCAACAGTGATTATGACTACACCCAGTATGTGATTGACAAGATGCATGAGGGCCTGATCTCAATCAATGACAATAGTAAACCATCCAAGTTCATGCATTGTTCCTTATTAATGCATTTAATTATATTCTTCAACATTGACTATATGGATGTAAACATGTTGAGGCCAAGGAAAATGAACAAAGGAGAACTAAACCTAGTACATTTTTGGCTCAGGGTTTGGAATTTTACATCAAATGAGTGTGATTTTAGTGCTTGTTAGAATTGGATGGTATATCCACTCTTGAACATGATGGGAAAAAATTTCATAAGGCTCCCAATAAAATTGCTAAGGCTTTTGAGGCCTATCCAATATGTAGATAAGTTGTGAGTAGATCACAATTTGGGAGATTTCTACCTGGTTGAGAATTTCACTATAATCAGGGTTTACGAGTGTCCTAAAGCCCCTCACATTATTTCCAAGTATGTTCCATGAAGGATTGCTTAGTTTGATTTTATTTGGTAGTTGATCTGGACAAATAAGGATATCTTGGCTCCACACAGAAATAGGACCTTTACTCCCAAAGAGTTTAAGGTAACAAATTTTGCAATTGGGAAAAGAGCTTTGCCTAAGCTTTCTCAATGGCTCAATCAATTCATGATGGCTCCGAGAGCATAGAAATATGTGGACCTTGAGATCTTCATAAAAAATGCAAGGAAGATTCTTATCCCTAAAATTAGAGTCATCAAAGAACATGAGGCCTGTGACTTGGAAGATATCATTAGGAATATCATGGATGAAGAAGAGATTGAAAGGAGATTGGGAAAATTTGGGACTTGATGGGCTTAGAAGCACAATTAAGAAAAGATAACATTCCTTTTAGTGGCTTTTTACCTGATTTTCCATACATTGAAAGGATTGACAAGATGATCCAAAATTATTATATCTTGTACAATCAATTAGAATCTCAACTTGATGCCAAGGTGCAAGCTGAGAAGGGATACTCATCTTCTAACTTCTAAGTATGAGACTGGAAGTTAGAGTTCCTATGAACAAGATAAGCCACCTTATAATGTGGGGTAGACAATTCAAGAATAGGGAATTGATGCACCAGAGGTAGAGGATACACACAAGACCCCTCAGAAGAAACAAAGAATTGAGGAAGGAGAGTCCTCAAAAGCTCAAGATGCAAGGAGAAATATGGACATAGTTTCTGCCCTGGTACCAGGTGATATGTCTTATCATCACCATCTAAGAAAGAGAATAAGAGAAGGAAAGAAAGTACACACATAAGAGAAGGTTGAGCTATCTCTATTATTGTGCCAAGATGAAAGAGAACTACTTCAAGAAGATCTCATTAAAGATGATGAATTCATCAAGAGTGATGAATTTAAAAACTTCTTGATTTGGAGAAATCAATAGGAGCTTGCTAAATAAGGAACTAAGGATGCGGAGCCAAGAAATTAAGCCCTTCAAGCCTTAGCCACATATGATCCAACATCAGAAGAGATAAAATTTGAAGAGGCTAGGCAATTGGTCAGGTCAAGTGGGATGCTCCTAGTTCCGGGATGGTATTTAACCTTAGCTTTTATAATTGATCAGATAAGGAGATAGCCACAGGGTGGCTAGTCGTTTGAAGCTCATATTGGGGATATAATTAGAGGATATGGTTATGACCTAGATCCAAGACATTAGAAATGTGTTCTCTGGCCCCAAGGACACAAAAACCCTCTCTTGTCAGCATTAAAGATAAAATGGAGGGAGACAAGATTATCTAGGCTATTTAGAACACCAGTGGCCTTCAAGTCTCGAAAGAAGTCACTCATTTTTCCCATTTAAATGAGGCCAAGACTGCACAACTCTTTTACAGGTATGGGAGGTTGTTTGAGGACTCCATTAAATTGGCCAAGGAAAAAGAAGAAAAACTTATGAAGATAAAGGTATTATAAGATTAGATGGATTCAATGAAAAATAAACTTGAGGAAGCATCAAAGGTTATCCCTCCTCCTGTCATAGAAGCTCAATTTGTAGAGGTCCCAGTGACAGAGGTACCTGATGTAGGAGAAGGTGAATCAGATAAGGACAGGATAAAAGTAGCTCTCAATGCCCTGAAAAAGATCTTACAACATAGGATTGAAGTGATAAAAGGAAAGATGGACCTAGTCCATAATTCATTTGTCATGTTGCAAGGAATAAATAAGAATGTGAACAATGTGATGGCTACTTTGGAGCCATTATTTATTATGTGTTCTGGTAGAAGTGCACTCTTTGAGAGGCTTGAGATGTTGTAGCCACATAGGACTGATAGCCTAGAGTCTGTTGGGGAAGTGGGAGAAAAAATTGAACTCATCGATGCTACTTGGGCATTCTTCAAAAGAAAAGCGAGCCAAGTCAGGGCTAAGATAGAAATCTTTGGACCTGATTTCAGTAAGTACTTGCCTCCTATTTATAAGGGTGATGGTGAAATCATAGGGGTGGAGGAGTGGAAATCAAGAATGGACTAATTACTGACAAAGCAAGATGCTTTCCTGAATAGTGATAGTACTTTGGACATTGACGGGTTCAATAACATCCTTGATGATGTATTTAAGGTGGAGAATGATTTCTCTAAATTTGTTGTAGAGGCCAAAGCTATAACTGACTCTAGATGGGATAGGAAGATGAAGATACTACAAGACTTGGAGGAGTACACTTGGCCCACTGAGGAAATAGTTGCTACATGGGACAAGAGTACAAAGCCTAAGAAGAAAAATCCTGCACTTATTTATTTGGAAGCAATGGAGGAGGATTAAGCAAACATCTGGCACTTAATCATTGAGCATGAGGAGAATAGTCATCTTGAAGAGGACAGTGTGAGTTAGCCGATTGAGGTGGCCACTTTCCATGTAACAATCTATGAGAGTATTTTGAACATTTGCAGACAAAGGTGCCACTTGTTGAAGATATCAAATTATTTTGAAAATATTCCTCCATTCTCCATTCAATTTTATGTAATAATTTGTAATGGTTTTTTTCTTTTAGTGCTTTCCCTTTCCTAGCCATCTAAAGCTTGTTGCATCCTGATTCTTCTAGGATTCTAAGATGGCTTGTGATTGCTATAAGTATTCAAGTGTAACTTTTTGATAAGGAGGTTAAAATTTGCAATGAGAGAATATACAAAGTTTAGTTCTCCAATTTTTGTTCAGGCAATATTTTTTCCATTGTCAATGTCTTGATACTAAAAATATTAATGAAAATATACTAGAATTCCTTCTCAAATTTGTGTATGTCTTCCTATCTTAAGGCTTAAATTCTTATATGTTAATGTTGCAAAGAAAAATTGATGTATGGCTTAAAAAGTAGGTTATGAATTTATCTTTTAGTTCTCTTTCAAGGAATGGGTGAATTCTTTAAGATAATTTCAGACGGTTTGTAGTTTTGCAGGAATTAGATGTCTGAATCTGAGAATGAACAGGGACAATTTGTAATGCATTTTTTATGAATTCTAGGACTGTCTAAATAGTATTTTTATTTCAATGTATATTTTTGGTGACTTTGTGCCCTTGAAAAAGACATTGGTCTATTCTCTAGAAGCATTTCTTCAATGTCAAAACAATCTATAAATGATAAAATATTTAAACCAAAATAAGTAATACTCATGTTAAATAACGTAAGAAAGTCTTATGATTCCTTTCAAGAAGTGAATCTATAGGTATACCCACCTGATCATTCAAAGCTCAAAGTGTAGAAGGATCATTTCCTTGACTCTCTTTAATTAGTCCTTTTCCTTAGCAGATTTGGAGTGGGTTTCAAGAGTCAGTGACACTAGTTTGTGACGTTATATTGTAAATCTGTAAGTGGAAAGAAAAGGAGACAACAGGTAGCTACCCAAAAAAATAACTTTACAATAGCCGCCTTGGGATAGTCATATATCCATGGATGTAGGAATTCTAATTTTCATAATTTTCACCTTTTTAACATCCCATATATTGTTTGTCCTAAATCCAACTTTACCTAGAACCAATGAATTACCTTACATTCACAAATTTTAATTTGAGCATTATAATGGACGAACTTAGATTTTAGCAATAGAATTATCTTTATATTAATATTTTCAACTTTCAAATTTTATTTTTTTTGAAAATTATTAGGTATATTTTTTTTGGATCCTTTTACTCATAAGCAGGATGGATTTTAGTTACTATATTGAGGTAACAAGCTCACCTCTGATAAGAGGATTTCTCTTTTTAGAAAAATGTATTCTAATGGAATTCACCAAGAAGTATTTAGTAAAATATCTCGAACATATAACTGCATTAGTGAATATATTTAATATTGTTTTCATAAATGATTGAAGACAAAGCTCAAAAAAATTGTTCCATTGGTATCATTTTTAACTTTGGATAGTAGGAGATAGGTTGTTTGAATTTGGTAGTTACAGTTCATGATGTGTTATTTTAAGATAAAACCATTGGTTAGGCCTACAAAGTTGATCACAAAAACATTCCTTCTTTCTTTTGGTCAGATATTCTCGACTAAAGAATTATGATATATTTTTTGTGTATAAGTTTCCTATTCAAGTTTATCAAATTTTCTAAGAAGATTTTTATTGGTGTTTGGGGAAACTTATTTTTGTATACAACATCATATTCCCATAGTTGTTCTTCCAGAAATACTAGATACTCACCTTGCATTGGATAATTACTTATTTTGATTTTTCTTAACATGATTTTTTTATGAATATTATTTAGATTATGAAAGTTGAGGCATTTGTTCTAGTTAAAACCGAGGGAGGGGAGGTGCTACTTATCATGAAATTTGTATGAATACCATTTCTAGATATTTTAAGTGTTTGATATGTTGAATTTGCAAATTTTGATAAAAATTTAAACAAGTCTTTGCTAAATGTTTGACTTTGTATGACCTATAATGCAATCTTTATGGGGAAAGAGCACAATTCACGACATTTTTAGAGCCGATTTAAATGGTAAGAATAATTTCACTTTTTGTATTAAGCCTCAAGATGTTTAATCAAATTTAAATTTTAATTAACAACAAAAGCTAATGCTAATGGAAAGATTGTTTATAACAAGAAGAATGATATTGGCTACACCACCTTTAATTACTTGCCTAGGCTAATAATTACATAGAGCATATGAAAGGTACATCAAACTCATTTTTTCTACTACTCGCATATCGAATATAGGTGTTCTATGGACCAAGGGATTTTAGATTTTCATTGAACAAAGGTGATTTGATTCATTTATATGTTTATTTCATGGATACACAAATATGGTATATCAACTTATCCACTATTTTTGGAAGAATTGATAGAGCCTTTAGCCATCTTTGTGAGGTGTGTTTCTCTTTAATTATTTTTTGCTCTATTATTATAGATTCATTAAAATATCCTTCTTGGGTGACCCGTTTTAGAAAATATGCTGATGAAGTGGTTTTCATTTTAAACCTTAAATTTCCTTATTTGATTTATAATTATATATACAATTTTCTTATTTTTTATCTCTTTTTTTGCTTCATTTTTAAATACAAACACTATGCATGATTAGATGAATGCCTAGCACTTGGATCGTTTAATGAACACTTGATACCACCTACCAAGGAGAAAATTAAGTAGAATGAGTTTAAACATTTATTTTCTCCAAGGTTTAAGAAGGTCAAGTATACACGAACAAAAGAATTCAAAGTATTAACTGGTATCAAGAAATTGGAAGAGGGTTTAGTGTTGTTGAAGGGGAGTAAAATTTAATCTAGAGATGGAGGTGGCTACAAAGGAGGCTGTATCTTGCAAGAAATAGTGCAAGAGATCTGATAGCAAGAAATAGAGATGGAGTGACTGATGCAGGGGCACCACAAGATTCAAGATTTGAGATGATACATGCATTATAAATGTTTATTTTTACAAGATGGATGTAATCAGTCGAGTAAAACTATTTGTTATGAATCGGGCAGGCATTAGTATTCCGATTTAATAAATGATTTGTATCATCGTGAAGTTGACGCTGTCAACTCCATGATACTTTTCTAGTTTATTTCATATTCCCACTCTAATCAGTTATGAAGCACCGTTAGAGGAATTATTAGGTTAGAGAGTCAGTTGTGGAAATTATATAGTTAGCTGGGAGTTATCGGGTTCTTTTTATCTCTGCAACTTAGAACCCGAGAGGGGTAGTAATAGTAGAGTAGAGGGAGAGTAGCGTAGATGGAATGATGAGAATCGGTCAAAGGATAGTAGTGATGTAATTAGGAACAGAATAATAAAGAAATCCATTCGCTATCTTCTGATTCTTCATCTTTTTGTTTGTAGTTTTCTATTTCAAATTATAGTATGACTATGATAACATAAATAGACTAAATCCTGGTGTGACCATCTAGTGTTCTTGAAACGTTTCATTTATTAAACACCATCTGTAGTGGTTGTTGATCGATCTCTTAAACTTCAAAATTGTTTTGGAATTAGTCTTTAATGACAATGTGTATCACGGTTTGTGTTCGATGTAATGGCACTGTATGAAAACTACACCACAGGTTTGAACAAAGAGTCACAAACATTCGCAGGGTGGTGAACAAGCACGCATGTCAAATTCATGTTGTGTCTTGATCCCATGAAACAACTAATTGAAATAAATAGTGATGAAGGGTGCTCCCCTTAATACCACAAACACATAGCAGATATAGAGAAACAACAACAATATGCAAGAACAGAAAGTTGGCTTCTTATTATCTCCACAAATGTGGAATTACAAACTTTCAGAATTACAATATGCAAAGCCACATGGGCATTCCCTTCAATATTCTATAGGACAAAGCCTTGAACTATTACCTAGAACTATTCTCCACTCCTAAGACAATAATACAGCCTTCCTTATATAGGCAATTTTCCACCGCCTGGGAGGGTTCTAGAATTTTAGCCAATAAGGGCCGACCAAACTTAGAATTATTTTATTTTTCAATTTATTACATCAAAGTCAGCTCAAAATAACTTTTGAAACCCAAACAAAAATTTTGAAGGAAAATTATTTTCCACCATTTCAGGTGGCCCAACTTCAGAAGACCATAAGTCATCATCAGTTGACCCGATCGGCTATTATAACCCCATTTCAGAAATGCCATGAAGCGCTCTATAGGCTTGACTCGCACAAGCACCCGTCACCCAAATTTTTGACCTCATTCGGGGCCTCTAAAGCCTTCAAAACTGAGTTCAAAGTTTCTGTACCCTGCTGCCAATAGCGAAAATTTTTGATATCTTCCAATATACACTTGATCTGGCAATGAAAATTTACTGGTAGACTTATATGACCAAAATGAACCTCCAAAAAAGAAATCAGATCATTCTGAGCACATACGAAAATTACCAAAAATAGTAACTTTCCATAAATAGCAGCTCTGCACAAAATAGCCCTTATTGAATATAAAAGCAAATTTTTTTTTTTTTTTTTTTTGGGTGATGCAAGTTTGATCTTACACCCAGGATGCTCCTGCATCAGACACCCAGGGTAATTTGAGAAGTGACCCTGTCACGACTCAGGTGTGCAGAGGAAAACCAAGACGGCTAACCTCCTCCTTTGTCAGCCATGATGAATCTTCAACAGGTCATCCTTTCCACTTGACCAGATATTTTTCATATGTCCTGTTCCTTGTGCTTCTGCCAACACAACTGTCCAGTATATCTTTGATCTCCTTAGTGTCTGAACTAGTTGCTGGAATACTCCACTGTGCTGCTGTGATCTCATCTTCAACACCTCCTTCATGATACTCTGTCAGATCTGAAATGTTAAACACTGGTGAAATATTTAGCTCAGTAGACAATTCTACCTCATATGCGTTTCCTGAATCATATTTTTTCAGTATCCTTCATGGTCCAAACTTCTTCATTTTCAGCTTGTTATATGTACGAACTAGAAACCGCTCCTTCCGCAAATGAACCATGACTTCATCACCGACTTGAAATTTCTTATACCTCCTTTTCTCATCTGCCTTAGCCTTATATTGTGTGTTCATCTTGGTAATATGCTTCCTCACCTCCCCATGGATGTTCTTCAAGTGTTCTACAAAATCTTCAGCTTCAGCACTACTTATTTCTCCTTTATCTATCTTCCTTAATTCAGATGCATTTCTTGGACTACTTCCATATACAATCTGGAATGGTGATTTACCAGTGCTCTTGTTGACAGAATTATTGTATACAAATTTCACCTGTGGTAAAATCAAATCCCATCCTGTTGGCTTATCTCCAACCAAACATCTCAGCAAATTTCCCAAACTCCTATTCACCACCTCTGTCTATCCATCAGTCTGTGGGTGATGTGATGAGCTGAACTTCAAATCTGTCTTCAACTTCTTCCACAATGTATGCCAGAAATATCCAACAAACTTAGTGTCCCGATCTGAAACTATGGTCTTTGGCAAACCATGAAGTCTCACTACTTCTCTGAAAAACAATTCTGCTACATGAACAACATCATTAGTCTTCTTGCAGGGAATGAAATGTGCCATCTTTGAAAATCTGTCAACCACCACAAAAATTGAATCATGTCCCCGCTGAGTCCTCAGTAAACCAAGAACAAAGTCCATGCTGATATCCTACCAAGGCTTCTTTGGTACGGGTAATGGCTGATACAACCCTGTATTCTACTTCACTCCTTTCACCATCTGACATACTCTACAACTCTGTACAAACTTATTCACATCTTGCTGCAATTGTGGCCAATAATAATTCTCACTAACCAAACCAAGGGTTTTATCACGACCAAATTGTCCAGCCAATCCTCCGCTATGCTTCTCCTTGATGAGATTCTCCCTCATAGAACTTCGTGGAATGCACAACTGACTCCCTCTGAATAGCATATCATCCTGGATTATGAAATCCAACTATTTTGTCTTGTCTAGAGTAACAGGTTCTGTACAAGCTTTCCAAGCTTCACCAAAATTAGGATCCTCTGGATACAAATTCTTGAGTTCCTTGAACCCAACCACTTCAATCTGCATTTTTGTCAGCAATAGTTGCCTTCTGCTAAGAGCATCTGCAACCCTATTAGACTTTCCACTCCTGTGTTTCAAAACAAATGTATAACTCTGTAAAAACTCAACCCATTTCAAATGCCTTTGATTCAATTTTCCTTGACTATTCAAATATTGCAAAGCTTGATGACCAGTATACAAAACAAACTCCTTAGGAAGTAGATAATGTCTCAACTTCTTTAATGCCTGAACTATAGCATAAAATTTTTGATCATAAATAGAATATTTCCTCTTGGCATCATTTAACTTCTCACTGAAATAAGCAACAGGTTTACCTTCTTGGCTCATAACAACTCCTATTGCAGTACCACTAGCATCACAATCTACTTGAAACACATTATTAAAATCTAGAAGGGATAAAACAGGTTGTTCTGTAACTTTTTGTTTCAACAAGTGAAAACTCTTTTCTGCCCCATTAGTCCACTTAAACTCTTTTCTATCCCCTCTCATTGTTTCAATCAAGGGTCCACAAATACTGCTAAAATTTTTGATAAACTTTCTGTAAAAGCTAGCTAAACCATGAAAAGATCTTACCTCAGTAGTACTCCTTGGAGTAGGCCATTCAAGGATAGCCTGTACCTTCTCTGGGTCCATTTTTAGACCTTCTCCTGAAACTACAAACCCCAAATAAACCAACTCTTTCTTCACAAACTGCACTTCTTCAAATTAATCAACAATTTATCTTCTCTCAACTTCCCAAATACCATACGAATATGCATCATATGCTCATCCAATGTCTTACTAAAGATTAAATTATCATCTAGGTAAACAATGACAAACTTACCCAAAAATTCTTTCAGAACCTCGTTGATGAGCTGCATGAAAGTGCTCAGTGCATTGGTTAGCCCAAAAGGCATGACTAACCACTCATATAGTCCTTCCTTTGTCTTGAAGGTAGTCTTCCATTCATCTCCTTCTCTGATCCAAATCTGATGATATCCACTCTTCAGATCTATCTTTGAGAAATACACAGCTCCACTCAAACAGTCCATAATATCATCCATTCATGGCAATGGAAATTTGTACTTGATTGTGATCTTGTTTATTGCCCTAGAATCTATACACATCCTCCATTCTCCATTCTTCTTTGGTGCTAATACTGCTGGTACAACACAGGGACTCAGAATCTCACGGATCAATCTTTTCTGTAATAGTTCATGTACTTGTCTGTTCAACTCCTCACTTTCTGTAGGTGTCATTCTGTCTGCTGCCTTATTCGGTAGACTCACTCCTGGGATCAAGCCCATCTGATGACTGATCTTCTTGACTGGTGGTAATCCATCAGGTACGTTATCAGATACAATATCCTGAAACTCATTCAACAAATCCGCAACTTCTACAGGAACATCTTCTACTTCCTCTTTACCAGCTTTTGGAATTAAAGCAAAACATACATGCTCATGCCTCATACCATCTAAGAAATTTTTTCCATCAACAAAAGTTATCCTTTCATTACCACATACCTTTTTTTCAGTCTTCTTCAATGGTTTTAGCTTATGTCGCACTCTATCCTTTGTCAGGGAATAGGTATTCGCACGACCATCATGTACAGCACATCTGTCAAACTGCCATGGTCTACCCAACAACATATGACATGCATCCATAGATATGATATCACACAATACCTCATCTTGGCATCCGCCAATCTTGAACTTCACCAGGCATTGTTCATTAACCTTGACCTTGTGGTCATCCTGTACCCAGGCAATCCGATATGGATGTGGGTGTTTCTGTCTCTTGAGCTTCAATTTTGTCACCATCTCTTCTGACACCAAATTGTCAGTGCGTCCACTATCAATAATCACATCACAACATTTACCTTCACACTTGCAACTGGTGCGAAATAGGCTCCTCCTTTGCTCAGGTTCATTGTCACCACTCAACAGGACTTTTCTGTTAATCAACGTTTCTCCTCTTTCAGCATCTTCAGAATTTGATGATCTGGCATCTTCATCTACATGTGCAACTCTGGCCTGGCCTTCATTTCTACTATCTGTTCTGCCTTGGTGCTGAGGACATTCAAATGCCCTATGACCTTCTTCTCCACAGTGAAAACATGTTCCACGGAAGCCACCTCTTCCAGATCCTTGTCCTCTTCCTCTTCCTCTTTGATCTCTATTATTCTGATCCTGGAAGCGATTGGAATTATTTTCTCGTTGATTCTGACTGCTACTGGCCTCATCCTTCTTTTTTGAATCTTCATTTCGGCCACCATATGACCATCCACCAGATCGTCCATCGCGACCTCTTCCATTTTGTCTGCTCTCAAACTTCTTGTTCAGCTTTTCTTCTACTTTTAGGGCAAACTGGTATGCCTCTTCAATACTGTTCATTCAAACCAGATTCAACTCCTCCTGAATGCTTGGCCTTAACCGATTAAGGTATCAGACAACTTTCTCCTTATCAGCTTCTGCATGGTCTGTTCTGATGAGAAGTCGATAGAACTCCTCTGTATACTCCTGAACAGATCTTCCTGCTTGCTTCAAACTCTACATTTTCTTTAGTAGGTCAAGCTCATAATCAACAGGAATGAACTGTCACTTCAATTTATCCACCATCCGATCCCATCTCGTGATTTTCTCATTTCCCCTTCTATTTCGCTCCAACTGAATCTCTTGCCACCATATCTCCGCATGACCTTTCAGTCTGGCCTTCGCAAATTTGACCCTATCAGGATCCTCAACATCTTCATACTCAAAATATTCCTCACACTCATTGATCCAGTCGATCAATTCTTCTGGGTTAAGATTTTCAGAAAATGTAGGAACCTCAATCTTAGGTCTTTTCCCAATCTTAGAAATGGCCCGAAAAAGTCTTTCTTCCTCCTGGTTCACAATTTTGACTTCTCTTTCTTGATATTCTTCTTCAGCTTCATCCTCACTTTCATCTCTGACATTAAGATTCATTCCTCTATGAATCTCTTCTTCCAATGCTCGCATTTGTCTCTGCAGTGCCCTAACCTCAGGTGTTACAACACCAGCTCTTCCGCCACGTTCCCTTCGTGGAGGCATTTTCGCGATGCGCGCTGAAACCCTAACCATGGTCTTGGTGCAAACTGCCTCACAGTCGGCGATCTATTTACACACTCAGAAACTCCTGCTCTGATACCACTTGATGAAGGGTGCTCCCCTTAATACCACAAACACATAACAGATATAGAGAAACAACAACAATATGCAAGAACAGAAAGTTGGCTTCTTATTATCTCCACAAATGTGGAATTACAAACTTTCAGAATTACAATATGCAAAGCCACATGGGCATTCCCTTATAATATTCTGTAGGACAAAGCCTTGAACTATTACCTAGATCTACTACCCAGAACTATTCTCCACTCCTAAGACAATAATACAGCCTTCCTTATATAGGCAATTTTCCACCGCCTAGGAAGGTTCCAGAATTTTAGCCAATAAGGGCCGACCAAACTTAGAATTATTTTATTTTTCAATTTATTACATCAAAGTTGGCTCAAAATAACTTTTGAAACCCGAACAAAAATTTTGAAGGAAAATTATTTTCCACCATTTTAGGTGGCCCAACTTCCGAAGACCATAAGTCATCACCAGTTGACCCGATCGGCTATTATAACCCCATTTCAGAAATGCCACGAAGCGCTCTACAGGCTTGATCCACGCAAACACCCATCACCCAAATTTTTGACCCCATCCGGGGCCTCTAAAGCCTTCAAAACTGAGTTCAAAGTTTCTGTACCCTGCTGCCAATACTGAAAATCTTCGATATCTTCCAATATACACTTGATCTGGCAATGAAACTTTATTGGCAGACTTATATGACCAAAATGAACCTCCAAGAAAGAAATCAGATCATTCTGAGCACATACAAAAATTACCAAAAATAGTAACTTTCCATAAATAGCAGCTCTGCACAAAATAGCCCTTATTGAATATAAAAATAGAAATTTTTATTTTTTTTTGGGTGATGCAAGATTGCTCTTACACCTAGGATGCTCCTGCATCAAATAGTTTGCAAAGTGTCCGTAACCGAGTGGAAGCTGAGAGTTACATTTGTGACAGTCAAGTTGAAGAAGACCCAAGGGAGACATGTGTGCACCCTTGCCTATGTTTTGTATAACCGAGAGATGTTCACATCATTTGCAAGACAAAATTCAGAACCCAATATGCTTGGATCTTGGTATTTGAAGATTGAAAGGGTGGCACGCATAACTTGTGTATATATATAGTGATAGTCCTGAGAGTTGATAAGATTTGACTTGGTCTATGAAATATCCTCAAGGCATTAAGAACCAGTGGATACAAGTTGGATGTTGGTGAGTGGTTTTTTGTTGTTGATATTCTCATCATCAAGATATCATAGATTATGAATTTCTCGGCATCAATAAAGTTGGTTGTAAAATGAATTTAGTTCGGTTGCTTGAGATTTGTTTAGGAGATGTTAGTGCATAGAGTTTGGTTGGGTTCATTTAAGCTTTGGTTGCCAAGCTCTACATCAAGTGGTATCAGAGCAAGAGAAAGGTCTGGGATTTGGAGGATTGAAAGCCCTTTGTTGATGCTTGGAGTTGAACTATCCTCCTCAAGTGTTCCAAAGTGGTGGCTAGATATCTAATGAATCTTAGATTGGTGTGAGAAGAGATGGGTTTGACAAGGAGCACTGGGGTGAACCCACAATAGTGGGTTACACTTTTTTGCCTGAACGGACACTCAAGTCTACATTTTCAGAAAAACTTTTAGATTCATATGCATATTGTTGTTAAACCATTTGAAATCAAAAGATGAAGTAAATTAGAGTCTTTTAGAATTTTCTGTCTAGATATATATATATATATATATATATATATATATATATATATATATATATATATATATATATATATATATATATATATATATATATATATATATAAAATTTATTTGAATAGTTTTTTCTTTCTCCCATGAAAATTGGTATGTTTCTGAAAACGTTATTTTCAAAGAGTTACATTGTTTTCATAGAGCATAACTTTTTTTCTAAAATAGATATCAATGTGATTCTTTTGAAATTAATTTTGTAACATCCATATGGAGGGCATGCAATTGGTTTCATGACATTATCATGATTATTTCATATTTTATTAACATTTGAAGTTGACTAAATCATAATTTTAACATAACTTGACTACATAGCTTATAACTTGTCGTGTATTTGTCCAATTTTATTTTTATTTTTTTTAATAGAAAGATAACTTAAATACCTAGGGCATAGATATTTTTTAGAATTTTTTTCCTCTCATTTACTATTTTTCCACAAGCGTCAAACATAGAGGTAGACATAAGGTGAAACATCTATGTTTAGTAAAACTAACAAAACAAAGTCATAATAAACTTGATATATATTGATATTCTAATCATTGGAAAGATTTTTCTTAGTAGTACCTTACTACATAAATAAATTTTTCAAATGGATTCATCTGATCTGCCAAAAGATAAAGTCAAAGTGATTTTTTGTCAGCATTTTAATAGGTGCGAAGGAGACTCCATTACAGGTATGAATGAGGAGTATAGATGTTATATCAATATTTAATTTTTATCTAAGAGGCTTTGAGATAACCATTTGTAATTAATTCCTTCAAATGGAACCTCTCAAGCCTTCAATAATCATATTTTATTAAAAATATGTTATTTCAGCAAAAATCAGCATGTCTAAAAAAGTGTAACCCACTATTGTGGGGTCACCCAGTGAAAGAGAAATTGTTAAGGCATTGAAGGAGTACCTATATGGTGATAAGAAGGAGAGAGAAGAAATAGAAAGAAAGAAGAAAAGAAAAGAAGCTAGGAAGCAAGAAGAAGAAAGATTAAAAAATTTTGAAGAAGAGTTGGATAAAAGCATTGCGAAGTGGGAGAGGATAGCATTACTCTTGGAGCAAGCAACAGATGAAGATGAAGTTACTGATGAAGAAATGGATCAAAAAGAGGTACACAATCCATTGGAAGGGCATGGATAGCAGATGAATGTTGGTGTGGAGAGTGAACAACAGGATGTTGTTGTTGAACCTTGTGAGGAAAAGGTTCTTGGAGATGAAAGAGAGTTGGTGATAAGTATGGTTGAAGAAAATATCATTTTCCCAGATGATGGAAATGTTGACAAAAATGATCAAGGATGGAAAGACATAGTTCAAGATTCACATGCGGAGGAGAATACTGTTGGCATAACAAATGGAGTATTTGTTGATCACTATGATACCCCAGAGATATACAAACAAGGAGAGTACAAGATTATTTATCAGTATCTTTCTACAAGCGATATGATGATGTCTACTGTATTTGTTCATGAATTCTAAGAAGGTGCCACTACACATGCCACAAAGAGTATTCACCATGAAGATTGGAACCAGCACATTGCCTGGAGTGGCATCAATTCAGTCGTTCTTTTGATGACAACATTACCTTCATACAATTGGAAAACTCGGAAGAAGATCATTCAGAAGAAAACCATAGCAATTCAATGGGACTTGAATTTTTTGTGTCCCCGGGAGTATGTTGCAGGGGCATCAAAAGATTTGAGATTCAAGATGATACATGCATTATAAATGTTTATTTTTACAAGATGGATGTAATCGGTCGAGTAAAAGTATTTTTTATGAATCGGGTAGGCATTAGTATTCTGATTTAATAAATGATTTGTATCATGATGAAGTTGACGTTGTCAACTCCACGATACTTTTCTAGTTTATTTCATATTCCCACTCTAATCGGTCATGAAGCACCGTTAGAGGAATTATTAGGTTAGAGATTCAGTTGTAGAAGTTATATAGTTAGTTGGGAGTTATCGGGTTCTTTTTATCTCTGCAACTTAGAACCCGAGAGGGGTAGTAATAGTAGAGTAGAGGGAGAGTAGCATAGATGGAATGATGAGAATCGGTCAAAGGATAGCAGTGATGTAATTAGGAACAGAATAATAAAGAAATCAATTCGCTATGTTCCGATTCTTCATCTTTTTGTTTGTAGTTTTCTGTTTCAAATTCTAGTATGACTATGATAACATAAATAGAGTAAATCCTGGTGTGACCGTGCAGTGTTCTTGAAATGTTTCATTTAAATTAAACACCATCTGTAGTGGTTGTTGATCGATCTCTTAAACTTCAAAATTGTTTTGGAATTAGTCTTTAATGACAATGTGTATCACGGTTTGTGTTCAATGTAATGGCACTGTATGAAAACTGCATCACGGGTTTGAACAAAGAGTCACAAACGTTCGCAGGGTGGTGAACAAGCACGCATGTCAAATTCATGTTGTGTCTTGATCCTGAAAATAGCTAATTGAAATAAATAGTTTGCAAAGTGTCTGTAATCGCGTGGAAGCTGAGAGTTACATTTGCGACAGTCAAGTTGAAGAAGACCCAAGGGAGACGTGTGTGTAACCTTGCCTGTGTTTGGTATAACCGAGAGATGTTCACATCATTTGCAAGACAAGAGTCAGAAACCAATATGCTTGGATCTCGGTATTTGAAGATTGAAAGGGCGACAGACATAACTTGTGTGTATATATATAGTGACAGTCCCGAGAGTTGATAAGATCTGACTTGGTCTATGAAATATCCTCAAGGCATTAAGAACGAGTGCATACAAGTCGGATGTTGGTGAGTGTTTTGTTGTTGTTGATATTCTCATCATCGAGATATCACAGATTATGAATTTCTCGGCATCAATAAAGTTGGTTGTACAATGAATTTAGTTCGATTGCTTGAGATTTGTTTAGGAGATGTCAGTGCATAGAGTTTGGTTGGGCTCATTGAAGCTTCGGTTGCCAAGCTCTGCATCAGTGACCATGCCATTGATGGAAAAATTATCTATGAGAAACATTATCTATAGGATAAGAAGCAGGCCCAAAGAAATCCTAATTACCCTAACCCCTTTCCCTAATGCAAAAAAAAAAAAAAAGAAGTTTAAGTGATTCAATTAGATTTTTTATTAAGACCTTTGATAGAGAACATCATTGAAAACCAACACAATCAACAAAACTCCCAAGGATCCTCTTCATCCAAACTCATTTCAACATGTTCATCAACATAATAGAGGATTTCTCAAGTAAACAATCTCAATTTATCCACACAACTATCAACTTATCAAAAATCTAATCAAACTCATACCTTGGGTGACTATTACCCTCAAAACATTTCAAGCATCTCATCATCTCAATCACAACCTTAAAGCAACACATCTTGAACATTTAGCCAATATATATTTAACAATATGATCACTAATATTCATAGATCTTGATCTATTCCGAACACTCACCAATTCATTCAAGAATACATAACAATTACATTGAAATTTACTCTTGTCACAAGGTAAGGCCTCAAGGCCTATTAGGCCTTGGTAACAAACCCACAATATTCTTGATGTATTTTTCCAACCATAATAACAACTTACCAAACTAGAAAAATGACTTCTCCATTACCAATGGCTCTTGTATGCTAACCACAAGACTTCACTGTCCACAATTAGATTCAATAGTCATAGAAAATTAATCCTGATAAATAATAGCAAGTATTCAACAATAACAGTATAAATTCTGATCAGAGACATCAAATAATTTTATGCATCTTCATTTACTGTGCTTCCATACAAGGCATTCATTCAATCATCTTTCATGTTCACATAACAATCATATTTTCATACTAACAACTTTTATTGACAATTATGTTCCTTGTCCACACCGTCTTTTTTTCTAGATCAACACTTTGTTCCTAATAACTTTCACACTAGACAACATTAGGAAAATCGCTGTAGTAGGAATGTGGACAACTTGGATACAAACAACATATCCAATTTGCATAGAGATCTTACAATTCAATTACAAGTTATTCCCTTCTCACCGATACTATTTTTTGCTATAATAAAACAAATTCTATTTCTCATCATAAACATAACCATTTGACCTAAAACAAATTCTATTTTAAAGTCATCTCAGTGCACCAAAAAATACCGAAGAATCTTATTTTTTGAATGGTTAATCGTCAAGATATTTATAAAACCTTGTAGCTACCTCTATTATTGAGGGTTTGTAACTAGTTTCTATAAAATCCATTCAATGTCCCATTATAGATCATGATCAAGTGTAAGATTTGATTAAAATTAAACTTGATTCATTATTCTTTAGCTCTAAATAAGTTTTAGAGTCAAATCAATCCAAATGGTAATGGAAACTTGCATTAAATAGTGAAATAACTTGACTGTTGCAAAGAAAAGTTAAGAAATTTAAACCAAAAAAAAACTTGTCCCTTAGACCTTTCAAATCAAATACATATTGTCATTTCTTCGTGTTGTACACTTCCTCCATTGCACATCCTCCTCTATTATTCACGAGGAATTACATTCAAAATTGATGCCAAACTTCACGACTCTCATCTAAACTCTAGTATTTGTATGACATTTAGAAGAATGAAAGATACAACACTACAAAACTTTCCTCCAACTTGCCTAATGGCTAAATCTCGACCATTACATTACTTTTATAATTCTTTCTGTAACATAAATGATGTAACTACCCCCCTTAAGACCAAAAAGCACTTCCTTATATCCATTTTGCGCATTTACAAATATTGCATTATGCAACTTTTGACAATGTTTGACATTTTGACACAAATGACCATTAAACCTTACATGGGTACTTCTAACACTTCAAAATAGAATAAAAATAACATATTAAGCTAGTCTTGCCCTTCCTTGGGTCTTCAAACACATTTTGACCTCATTGACCAATTTTGGACGTCCTTGCACAATTTGAACAACTTATTACAAATGGCTTGTATATAGCCTTATATAATAATTCATAATGACTCAGAATACATTAAAATGACCTTATTGACTTGAACATTAACGAAATTATCCATGACATAACTCTTGGCTTCCTGAAACCTCCTGGAACTAGGTGCACCTGCACCAACTTTTAATCAAATTACTTCAAATCCCCACAATAAAAAATGATAAGAGACTAAAAATAGCTAACTCGTGGGCCCATTTGGGTATGGGAATTAGGAAATACTGGATTTGATCAAATGCTGGAAACGGTTAAATCATGGATTTGATAATCCAGTTTTTCATTTTTGGATTATGTTTGATTCTACTTTTTGAAACTGGAATTGGAATTTGAGTATGATTTTTAAATTATTATTTTTTAATTGTTTAAATGCTTTTGAATTTAACAATTCATTTTTATTAATGGAATTGCAGACCATTTTAGGTAGCCAAAGTTGGAGGCAGGCAACCAAGTTCGAATCACTGATCACAACCAAAATTTATTAAAAAAATTGACAAAAAATTTGGAAAATAAATTTGAGAAAAAATTCAAAATTCAAAAAAATTAATTTTAAAAAAAAAAAATTGAAAAAAAATTCGACAAAAAAATTCAATTTTTTTCGAAAAAATTCGAATAAATAACAAAGTTACAAACCACCCAAACAAATAAAAAATAAATTAAATCTCTCCCCACACAAATAAAAAATTAAAAAATTAAGTGGTAGACATGAAAAATTTAAAAACTTGCTTTGCCCCCACTTCCAATTTCAATTTCAAATTTCAATTCCACCTTTTCAAGTGGAAGATGTAAATGCTCATTTTGGGCAAAATGAGCATTTACATCTTCCTATTCTATTTTCATATTTCACTCCCAAACTGAAGATTCGACAAAATCGGAAATAACAAATGCCAATTCTAGACTAATTCTCACAACCAAAGGGGTCCTCAAAAACCAGAGTAAAAGCAATATTCAATCCTTGACTATGCCTTCAATTATTCTTCGAAGATCGTCAAGGAAAAGGAAAAACTAAACTGACTACAAGATCAGAGTGCTTAAAAACGATCCAAGAAAGAACCTCAAATGAAATTCAACCATCACAAATCTGCTATCAAAACTATATATAGGAAAAATGTAAAACTGAGAAGACACTTTGGATTTGAAAACTACGTATATACCTAATACTGCTTCAATATTCTTTGACCACTGGTTTCCAGAATAATTCAGATTCAGCTCTAAAAATGAAAATGAGAATATCGATTTAAACAGACAAGCTTGGAGGGAAATCAAGAAAGCCTATACTTATAGCTTTAGGGTTTCCAAATCTATAACCTGAAACCCAGAACACGGAAAAGCAGCAGAGACTACTTTGAAATCTGTAAGTGGAAATGAATGTCGATCACAATGATATAAAAACATTGGTCAGTCTTAAATGCATGGCTCCTTGAAGCGCAACATGCACAGAACGTGTGGAGAGGCATCTACCATCTACCCTGCGTACTAGACATGTCCATGCCATATTTTGCCATTTGTTTTTGGCAAACAGAAAATGCTAAAACTACTAGGGAAAACACGACAACCAATTGTAAAATAGCAATAAAACTCAATAATCTTTTTTTTTAATGGATTAATTCTTGACAAGCAGAGGATATAAAAGGTTGCACACAGTTTCAAATAGACAAACTAATAGAAGAAGCACCTGAAAACATTAGTCTCCTGCGTTAACAGCAGGGACTAATAATAATATAGTGACAATCAACCTTAAAAAATACAGCATAAAAACAAGACTAGAATCACTTCCATACGAGCAATAAACATTACATTGAACCTGCTAACAAAATACAATTATCAATATATTCTAATGTAAACCACTTTCCTAGAAACTAACAATTTAAAATTTCCATTCAATTATGCCTCGCTATCAGCGCGCCAATTGCACATTGTAATAGGAATCATAATAAGAAAATCACTGTAGGACGAGACAATAACTAGTTCAGACTCCCGATAGCTCAATGCCCGTGCAAACAGCGCGATAAATAAAATGCAGCAATCTCTAAAAGGTTTTGATTGTGTTTTTAAGTGAGAGTACCCAATCACATTGACGAAGATCCACCCTGTTCATGCACAATGTAATTTAGATTCGCTACTGAGCACAATTTACGAATCTCCCCTTCGCTTCCAGTCAGCACATTAAGCTGAACACCCTTCAGTATGGAAGATGCAAATTTATTAAAGAAAGAGCTCTGATTCTTTACAAATAGTTCCACCACATGCTTAGTACGGGAATCTGTGTAGAGATCCTTGTGAGATGTTAAGAGCCCTTCATTATTCTCTAGATCGACGTAATATTTGTTATCCAATAAATTTGGAGTGCGAATGTCGAGATCGGTGGTGTTGACGGATGTAGAAGAGTGGTTCCTCTGCAAAGCTCTCATTCAGAGTGGAATCTTATCGAGTAAAGCCTGTTTACGAAGGACGTGGAAGGGAGATACCAAATGTATGCCCACCTGTAAAAGAGATTTGCATTGTTATAAAATAAATCTGTAGACCTTCTCCATATTTGTTTTTATATAGGTATGCTAATTTATATTCCACCTGAAAGAGCCACAAGATCAGCGAAATCAATGAATCTTTTTCGCTAAAAATAGACATTAACACGGACACATTTGATGTTGAGCCAGGTAGATTGTCCACTACTACACTTTCATTGGCAAAGGTAAGGCTGTCTCTCCTCCCAAGTGCTATTGGAAACTCTGGCCCTCCCGCCTGTTGGGAGCAATAATAGCCATTATATTTCTTTGGTTTTATTTTCATAAGTAGGAGATAAGTGTTAAGGTCTAATGTTTAATCATTGTGAATATCATTGAAATATAATTAACATTAAATAGTTTTCTGTTATTCTCATGAAACATGAATTCTTGTAAATATAATTCATACATCAATAAATTTGACTTTTATACCGTCAAAATCTTCATAGCAATATTATATGTTTGACATTATCTAAGTAGTAAATAATAGCCACTAAAAACTGTTTATAAAGTTTCGATTTGGGCAACTGGTATATTTCTGAGATGATGCAAATAAACTATTTAATACATTGGAATCAGAAATCGGTTACCGTGTATACTGCGTAGGAGCCTGCTAATGCTAAGATGTCTGCACGGGACACAACGTCAAGGCAAGCAACTTCAACTGCATCTTTTATTAGCTGAACCATCTATACTGCTTCCTCTCTTATTGTCAAGTTTGGAATGTCTTCAAGCTCACTGCCCGTTCCATTTAGCAAGATAGAGCCATCGCACCCCTTCCAAAAATACAACAATAAGCTAGTTGTTATACTAATTGCATATATATTTCAAAAATATATTTTACCAATTATCAAAGAGATTTTCAAATATTCATTTCATTTTTAAAAATATTTAAGTTATGTTAATTTGTATAGATAAAATATAAGTCAATAAGTTTGACTCAAAATTTATAGAGTTGTATCACATTTTGATTTGTTGTGGAAAATGTCTCTTACTTATCAATTGATGAGGTAAAGAGGTTCTATAATTAATGGTTCATAAGACAGGACAGTTGCAGAACGTTTTGCAAATGGGTTTGTAAGATAAGGGGGCTTAACCTTGGAGGAAAATCCAAGGTCAAGCACACTTGAGTTGGAGCAGTGCTGGGACAGACGATCTCCCGCAAAGGCCCAATACTTCACCTTTGTGAGCATTACCTAGATGTAGTAAGTGCTAAGTATTCCATTCATTCTCATGAGAGATAGGTTCTTATGTACTACTACTAATAAAACATGGGTCAATATGTTTGACTCAAAAACTACATAGTTGAACTCTAAAAACAATATTACAATTTGATTTGCTGTGAAAAATATCTCCTACTTATCTTTTTACTATAGAATTCTCTCTTCATATTTTGTTATATTACCTTTTGACAAAACTCAGCATGTCTTATTGATAATGATTGCTGGAAGCCCCCTCACATCTTAGATGGCGCTGATGTATGGAGATAACTAGATAACCAAAACCTTTCTTCCCCACCTACTGCTCTAATGATGAGACTTATCTCCACCGACCATTTAACAATATGTATAATAAAAATAATGAAGACACTCGATTCATAAAACGACATATATTTTTCCATACCTGGACGAAGAAGTCGTGAAAAAGCAGTCTTAACAAAGCAGGCGCTTGAGTAATGTCGTCTTCGAGCAAGGAGTGAATTGTTGCTTTAACAATGGACTCTACTTTAGGGCAGGTCTCGTTGTAAAACGTCCAGGAAAGACCGTCTACCAATGCGGACAAATCAGATCTGTCCTCGAAACTAGCAGAGGTTTGAGCAACTACTAAAACAAACAGAAACGTGCCAGCGAAGCGCTTCTCCATTTCCTCTGCAGCTCAGTAAACTCACCAACTACAACTATTTACAAACTCTTCTGTATGTTAATAAGTAGCTGATCTCAATAACAAAAATATCGAAGAATCAAAGATCAAACGTCCAAGGTTGATAGTCTTGTGGGAAAAACGTAAAAATGAAATTTATTGTATAGTGCCTCCAAGTCCTTTGACTGCCTTCTTTGGTACACTGTTGGATAGGAATGTTAAGTAAGTGTTCATAAGGCACTGCACTTAAATTTATGGCATCATGGGCGTGTTTGTGACTTGGTTTGCAAGTTATCCCAACGGACCGTTTGGTTTGAACTCTAGGTTGGTAAAATTATGTGCCCATCACCATTTTTTAACTTATAATACTTCTGACAGTCTTCTATTATTATGGTGTATCTAATCAAAGCTTGAAGTTAAAAACTAAAATAATACAATCTATAGAGCAAAATAAACTTTAGTTAAGCTTAATTTTGGCTGTTTTATTTGTATATAAACAACTATTAAGTTGGGATTGCTTAAAAAGAAACATAAATAAAAATACGTGTCATGTAGTGGTTAGTATTTGTAGTTATAGTATTGTAAATATTGCCACAAAATTATTTGTTATGATTTAAAAAATAGATTTAGTAGTTACCTAATTATAATAAATTTAATTTTTAATTATTATTTTAAGATTATATTGTGTATTATCATAGAATATAAATATTATACTTAAAATATATAGTCATGAGAAATTTAATCAAAATTTATCTAATTATTATTATAATAAAAATGAACTCAATACTTAATTCATAATTCAAAGTTACTATTAATAATACATATTATATAAATCTAATATAATGTGTTAGATATTCTCTTTAAATATACAACAGTGAGTGTCAAAAAATAGAAAAAAAAATAATGTTATAAAAATTGAAATGATAAGGTTAAAAAAAGGAAAACCAATTTTAATTATGGAGGTAAGATTCTAGATAGGATCACACCAATGAAAATAGTAATTATTTATTATGAAAATAGCAACAATAAAAATAAAGATTCAAGAAAAATGATTTTATAATTTATAAAAAATTTTAAATTAGTTTGTTTGAAATGAAATAACTAAAGTCTTGTGATTGTTGGAAAATTAAGTTATTAATGACTCGACAAAGCTAAAGTGAATGTAGTAGAATAATAATATATTAATTAAGATAAGGATAAGAATCAATATAAATTATAAATATTATTATATGATAATTATTACTATTATGGTAAATGTTTTGGATTAAAACAAAATCAGATTTTGAAGGGGCCCCACAACCCTCTACAAAAAAAACTAAAGATAAAGCTTTAAAGAGCATAAAACACAATAGACAACAAAAACCATAGCCACCTAGGAGAAAAGCTAGTAGCACCACTGAACAAAGCCAACACAAAAGCCAATGCAACCCCACAAACAAACCAGCGTGCGACAAAAAAATGAGCACCACCAAAAACATATTCTTGATAATTTCTCCAACCTCTTCATAGATTTCACTCATCATCTTAACTCTCTCATGAACAACTGAGACACAATTGGAACTAGAAGTTCCTTCTTCTTTAGGTTCTCCATAGTAGGTTTTCCCAGACTAGAGAGCATGGTTTCTTTAGCATCAAAATCCTTCTCTGGATCCACAATGGCTTTTGAGAGGTTGTTCCTTTCAAGATAGCTAGCAAGGGCTTCCATGTTGTTGGATGAGAGCACCAAACCATCTTGTTAAACCAAGAGGGTTTTCCTCAACGTTTCAGTGCTATTATCCACCTTATTGGCCATATCGGTAACCTTTTGCTCCAAATTGACTAACCTGCCCATTCTGTTGTTTCCCTCATCATCCAACTTTTTAATCCTTTCTTTCAGAATCTTATTCATGACCACTAAACTCTTAATTTGATGGAAGACCTAGCTAATATACTTCAGAGTGTCTTTAGAAATAGAAATAGCTAGCTGGATTTTAGGATAAAAGCATAAATTTGTGTCACGTTTTAGGCTAACTTATCAACACAACTGAATTTGAGTATTTCTAACTAAAAATTAAGTTTTCTCAAACATATGGTCTGTTGGCAATTTGGCTGCAGTGAGTACATAGATGTTGTCATTATGGCAACATATGATCCACATGAAGATTGCATAGGTCTGAGAGCAAGTATAGCAGAGCGCATTGCATATTTGTGTAAGTGTGAGACAGTGTTTTCACCAGTGAATCAGGAATAGTTTTTGTTTGCGACGTTGACTGGAGTAAGTTCAGTGCTTGTGCACTTGAACATAGACTCTATGATGACTAATGATGACCCATCTCAGAGTGCAAGTCAGTATGGCATGTACGAAATTAGTTATGACAGTTTTACCGAAGACAGTGTTAAGCCGACAGGACATAATATGAAGGCAGAATTGGTAAAGAGTTAAGGGATTATTTTGTTTATCAAAATAATGACTTAACAATATAAAGGGATGACATCCTAGATGTTAACTCATGGATAAAGATATATGGAAGCCGACCATGTAAAGTTATTATCTTTAATAACTTGTATATAGTAATATGTAATTGTAAGAAGAAGATATAGAAGAGATATATGAAAAGATTGTAATGATGTGAATGTAAGAGCAGCGAAAAGATATTGATGCAAGCAACATAAGGTTATATACCTTAATCTATTTTTGTAAAAAGTAAATATTTTACATTACTTGTTTGGGCAGTGGGCTCATCTGGTAATCAGATTTTGTATTGACAACTCCTAAGAGGGTTAAGGCTTCTAACAAGGCCTATAGTCCCTTAATCAGGACTGATACACTATATGCTTGTAATAGACTCCTAATATGGTCAACATCCTTAACATGATACTTTTGATTAGTGGATCTTTGTGGGTATCATCCCCACCGGGGTTTTCCTTTGGCCAGGGTTTCCTCGAGAACATATCATGTGTTATGAGTTCTTTATTTCCATTGCTATGCATATTGTTTAGCTTCTTATGTTATGCATGTACAAAGATAATCTGTTATATCCATAATTGGGCAAAAGATAAAGTTTGTAGAATACTGATTCAGCCCCCCCCCCCCATCTCAGTATTCCCTATTTCTAACAATTGGTATCAGAGCTTAGTTACTCAGAGAAGAATCATTCAAGGAAAGCCTAGTAGCTTGAGTAAGATCTCTATGGATATGGATCAACTACAAAAAAATCTTGGAGAAGCTCTTGAATAGATTGATATGCTTACTGATGAAAGAAACAATCTGAAAAGGAAATATGATGATGCAAAGAACCTTATTGAGAAACTAAAAAATAAGGTAGAAGATCTGAAATCTAAAAAGGAATCCAAAATTCTTATTGAAGACTGTGATGACAATTTAGAAAAAGAAAATGTGATCTTAAGCATGAACTAAAGATAGAAAATCTGAAGCTTAGTTTGAAAGATGGAAATGACAAAAATGAAGCAAATCTGAGATCTAAGAATGAAAGGTTGAAGATTGAGAATGAAGAATTAAAATCTAAACTTGGCAAAGTAACATCTGAATTTGAGAAAGTAAACTTGCAGCATGCAGAACTTGAGAAATACAATAAGATTTTGAAAGGTGAATTGACTCAATCCAAACAACAACTTGAAAGACTATATTCAAATAGTGAGAAGATTGATGAACAAGTATCTTATGGAAAACCATCCTATGATAAGACTAGACTTGGATTTAGTATATTCATAACAAATTATGAAAGCAAGGAACCAGATTTGAAAGAATTTGAAAGCATAAATAAGAAAAAGTTAGATGAGATCAACAAATCTAAAGACACACCTAAAGGAGAAGAACCACCTAAAGAAGTAGAACCATCGAACCAAGAAGAATCACCCAAAGGTATGCAAAGAGAATTCAAAGGTAGATGTTTTGGTTGTAATACTATTGGTCACATGAAGAGAGATTGCACAGGTAAACAATTTAAACCTCTTAATGGTTATTATTATAATTGTCATGGTTTTGGACATAAAGCTATTGAATGTAGAAGACATAAAGTTATTGAGAATAATTATGCTAGTAGAATGTTTAGAAATACTAACAATGCAGATAAAAGACCTACTAAAGATATGAATAGAAGAAATGAAGTACTATGTTCTAGATGCAACAAGATTGGACACATTGCTAGAAACTACAGATCACAAATCAATCAGCAAGGACCAAGATATGGAAACAATGAAATTGTTTGTTAGATATGTAACAAGATTGGACATACATCAAGGTTTTGCAGAATGAACAATGAAGTTTTTCATCCTAACCCTAACCCTAGAAATCATGCAAGAAGAAATGAAGATGCAGGTAATAGACAGAAAGGTTGCTGTAGTAATACAGATGAAGTGAAGTTTTTTAAAGGAACAGATCAAGGAAACATATTCAACATTGAAGGTAATCATAAAGGTGAAGTATCAAGTGGTAAGAATGAATCCTTACTTGACCTAACTCAAAGCACTTAATGTATGATAATTACAGTAGATTAGGAACTTAGAATTAGTGTAGAAGTAGATTTTCTATGAATTACGTCTTGCACAGTTAATGTAAGGTAGTTTATGATGTACTAATGCTATGGTTAAGAGTGCAAAAGAAAATATTATGTTTTGTGAGATCGCAAGAAGTTTTAAGTTTTGCAGGATAATAGAAACAACTTTTTGGAAAGAAGCGGCAAAAGGATTGAATGCGATGTCAGATCTAAGTGAGATTGAAGTAATAAAAGGTTATGATCGATGTTATTTGATTATAAAAGAAAATTGAAGTTTTTAAGAGAGAAAAGAATAGAGATTGGAAGCATTTTGTAGTGATTTGGTGAAAGATTTGAGCGTTGAATCTATGAAAGCCCTAAAATCATGAACTTGAGGTATTTATCTTAACAGATCTTTGAATCAGTATAAGGAATTTAAAGTAGTCATGGATGTATCCTTAATTCACAATATCAAAGATAAGAACAGACCTAGAATGAAGAGGGAACTAGTAGAACCCTTGGAAGAAGATGATCCTAGGTTAGCATTATCATCTTTAACAGACAGAGTTTTGCATTTAGAAAATGTGAGAAGTTATCTTGGATGCAAGTTAGAAACTGTCAGTGATAGTGATTTTACCAATGAACATATGAACATTTACAATTAGGATATGTCATTAAAACAAGGATATGAACATTTGAAAGATAATGAGATTGTTCAGTATGCTTTGAAGTATGAGTTTGACAATGAAGAATGCACTAAGATTATTCTGAGCAGAATTCACAATGGGAAGTTTTGGCTAGAGGATAGAGTGATAGACATTACAGCTAACTTGATTCATGAAGTCACAGGTTTATCTAATGTTGGTGCTATTCCTTTAAATGAGAAAAATATGAGAAAAATAGTCATAGACAACACAGGTTCATCCTACAATGGTAGAGGAATTGTGATTAGCAAGATCAAACAACATGATGTTAGATATTTATGCAAGTACCTAACAACTAAGTTTTGTGCAAATTCTAGAGAAGATGATATGGTAGCTGGAATGGTGCATATTGCCTATTTAATGTGTGTTGACAAAGTACCAGTTGATATGTGTGAAATTTTGAGAATTCAACTGTTTGAAAACTTGGAGAAGATAAAGAAATCTAACTATGCACAATTTAGATTTTCATACTTAATTACATACATGTTTTTCCACTCATTGAGAAGATTTCCATACACCATTGCACATGATTGGAATGATGGACAAACTGCTATGGAAAGGGTAAATAGAGTATATTTGAGACATGTTATTGACAAAGTAAATGAGAGTGCTATGTTAGTAGTGAAGACATTTTAGAACATGGTAACTAGTAGATAAAGAATTCCACAATCACTTGTGAAGAAGTATAAGAATGATATATGTTTTATGGTTGAGATTGACTTTAACTATATTGAAGCAGTGGAACCTAGAATTGAGTTCATAGACCCTCTTGGCTATGAGATATCTGAGGCTGAAACAGAAGAATATGTTGGCAAATTACTTAAAAGTAAATTTTACACTCAGTATAGTAGATTTGGAACTTTTGAAGAGAACTTCAACTCGGCAAAAGCTATAATTGAAGAGAAGCAATCTAAGAAGAGAGTTGATAGCACTATCAGGAGAATACTGAAAGATAGAGGAATGTCAAAACAAGAATTCTTAATAGCAAAATAGATAGCAGCAGAAATCAGGGATATTGGTCAGAAAGAAGTCTTGATTGTACCACCCTTGCCATCTAGTGCAGCACAACAAGAATCTACACAAGTCAAGGTGAAAGTAGAGGAACTAGAAAAGGAACAAGTAACAACTAGATCCACTTCCTCCATAGCTAGCAAGAGAATGAAGGAAATTGATACTAGACCAGGAAAGAGACAGGAGACTTTGGTTCAACCAGTACCAAGAGAAATTGTAGAGATAAAAGATGATGATACTACAGTTAAGAAGAAAGCTTGGAAACCTAAATTTGAAAAGCTTAATGAGAAGATTATTGAAAATGGAGACTTTACTAGAATGAACAAATACTACAATCTTTATGGTTATTCAGAAAAACTTAATTTGGAGAATGCTATTGTGAAGCATATGATGTTGGAAAACAAGAAATTTGATTCTATTCAAGGTCAAATACCTGATGAGTTGTACACCAAACTGCTAAATAGAAAGTAGAGAGCAACTGAAGAAGACACCAATATCAGAAAGAATCTTGTGAAGAAGCTTTGTGATGTGAGAGATGATGAACACCTAGAGAAAATATTGAAGGCCTTAAGCATCCATTTGAGAACCAAAAGGAGAACCATTTTGATTATGGGAGGCAGATATGAAGAAGTTAATTCAGATATAGAGCAGGCAATAATCAAGGTCATGGCAGAAAACATTAGAGAGCCATCGGTTGCAGCAGATCAAGTAGTTGAAGCTGAACAAGAGGATATTCCTTCTCCTTCAGCTATTAACATTGAAGATGAAACTATGAATATAGAAGGTACTAAGGTCACCTAGGATACTGATGACAATGAATTCAAGAACTTATCAAACATTATTGACAATTCGGCTCTTGATGAACCAGATAGAACTGAAGAAGAAGACCAGACTCAATCTATCAGTGAAGAACCTAAGGAGACTGAGATTCAAGCACCCATTCCTACCACAGAAGACATCAGTCTTACTCCTGAGACTAGAAAGAAGAAAGTAATTGGATCTTTGTTTGAAGATTTAGGAAATGAAGTTGATGATGATGATCAGTTGGAACTGATCACTTCTCTGAATAAAATCATTGGAAAGAACAAGAAAGTGAAAAATTTTGAAGGGAGTCTGAAGGACCTTACTGAGAAGTTACAAAGCATTGTAACTAGAAAAATCACAGAGGTAGACCCTTTGGAGAAAGCTAAGAAGGTAATGAGCACTTTTGACAATGAAGTCACTGACCTATCTGATATTGCAAAAGTGAGAGCTCAAGCAGCTTATGAAGTTGAAATGCTTTTGAACATCAGTCAGAATATCAAGAATGATATTAGCAGTCTTGATATTTGAATCAAGAACTTGAGGAAACATTTGGAGATAGGAAAATCTTTGTACATACAGTGTACAAAACCAGAGATTTTGACAGTAGAAGAGGAATAGAAGATCAAGTTGAAGGAAGCTAAGATTTAGAATGAATGTAACCTTCTTTCTAGACCTAATGTGAAGGTATGTGATGGTGAAAAGAAATTTTAGAAGTTTTATGATGAAATAAGAATATTGCAAGATGAGAGGAACAAAAAAATGAGGAGACTCACTCTTTTGAGAGAACACATCTCTATGAAGTTGAGTATCATCGAAGAGCAGTTAGAAGAATGTCTTATAGCTAAGACATCCTTTTAGAAATTCAAATTTGACAACCTCCAATCTTGTCAAATAGTAGCTTATGGACTGAGCACTTTACTCAATGTGGCAGATTCCATCAAGAATTCATGGGAAAAGGAGATAGAAACTATGAAAGCTGATTTTGCAGATTGTGTTGCAAGCCTACCGGCTTTGCAATAAGAAAAAGAGGGTATAATATTTTTGGGATACAATTTTGTAATCCTCCCTACCTTATTTTGTCATTGTTGTCAAAGGGGGAGAGATATTAGAGCAGAAAATTGATATATTTGATAAGGATTGATACTCTTAGAGGGAGCATTGTATTAGAGTTTATATTTTGAGGAGTTATAAGGATAGTATACATATTCTATACTATGGCCACAATTTTGATACAATTTTGAGATTTTGCCTTGTACATTTAGCCAATTTTCTCAAATACATATTCTATACTATGGCCAAAATTTTGAGATTTTCACTTGTACACTTAGCCAATTTTCTCATATGTTGCCACCAATGACAAAGGGGGAGATTGTTGGAAATTTGGCTGAAGTGAGTACATAGATGTTGTCATTATGGAAAAATATGATCCACATGAAGATCACACAGGTCTGAGAGCAAGTATAGCAGAGCGCATTGCATATTTGTGTAAGTGTGAGACAGTGTTTTCACCAGTGAATCAGGAATAGTTTTTGTTTGCGACATTGACTAGAGTAAGTTCAATGCTTGCACACTTGAACATAGACTCTATGATGACTAATGATGACTCATCTCAGAGCGCAAGTCAGTAGGGAATGTACACAATTAGTTATGACAGTTTTACCGAAGATAATGTTAAGCTGACAGGACAGAATTGGTAAAGAGTTAAGGGATTATTTTGTTTATCAAAATAATGACTTAACAATATAAAGGGATGAAATCCTAGATGTTAACTCTTGGATAAATATATATGGAAGCCGACCATGTAAAGTTATTATCTTTAATAACTTGTATATATGTAATATGTAATTGTAAGAAGAAGATATAAAAGAGATATATGAAAAGATTGTAATAATGCGGATGTAAGAGCAGTGAAAAGATATTGATGCAAGAAGCATAAGGTTATATACCTTAATCCATTTTTGTAATAAGTATACATTGTACATTACTTGTTTGGGCAGTGGGCTCATCTGGTAATCAGATTTTGTATTGACAACTCCTAATAGGGTTGAGGCTTCTAACAAGGCCTATAGTCCCTTAATCAGGGCTGATACACTATATGCTTGTAATAGACTCCTAACAGGGTCAACATCCTTAACATGATACTTTTGATTAGTGGATCTTTGTGGGTACCATCCCCACTAGGGTTTTCCCTTGGCCAGGGTTTCCTTGAGAACATATCATGTGTTATGAGTTCTTTATTTCCAATGCTATGCATATTGTTTAGCTTCTTATGTTATGCATGTACAAAGATAATCTATTATATCCATAATTGGGCAAAAGATAAAGTTTGTAGAATACTGATTCACCCTCCCCTCTCAGTATTCCCTATTTCTAACATGGTCTAGCTAAATTCATTAGGTAAGTGCTTCAACTTTTCCAATTAGAAATATCTATTAAATGCATGTTTTATACCAATTTGGGTCCAATTACCCAAAAAATAAAATTATTTTAGAGAAGTGATATTTCATTAACTCCTACTCTTTTTAATGATATTTTTAAATTTTTTTTATATCAAAATACCCTTTTGTAGAGCTTAGAGTCAAGATTGGTGTCATTTAAGTTTTATAGTATTTTGTTTAGATCAAATATATTATAATTTTAAAATATAGCAATTAGATATTTTAACATTCGAGAATTTTCTACTTCAAATAAAGAAAAAAAATAGTAAAACATATAAAAAAAAATAAAATTTATATTTAACACTAGAGGAGAGAGTCCTCTTCAAGAATATGTAATTTTTTTTTTTGAATGGTGTAGATTTGATTGTCAAAATTTGACAGAAAATGGAAACTATCGATTTAAAAAAAGTTCAACTTTGAGTAGTTATATCAGAGAAAATATATATCGAAAAATATTTTTTCTTCTTTTCTCCACTAGCTATACATGTCATCTATAACATACTTTAAAATAAGAGAAATTTTTTTAATTTGTATATACTTGTTTGGGGGGGAACTAGACCCCAGATTTTCATAATTTTTCTACAACTGAAAAATGGACTTCAAAAATTAAAAAACTGTGTCAACTATTATTTAAATTTTTTTTTAAAATTATAGGCATAAACTTTATCGAATTTTATGCATTTCATCAGTTTACATCATCTTCAAATTCAAAACAAAAATGCCACATTTATGTCATTAAAGTTGAACCGTCTGTGTGTTGTTTACCATTTCCTTTATAAAAGTCTGTCTCAAGTTTTTACTTTAACCCTATAGAGTCAGCAAAATTATCAAGGTACTCCGTATTAAGATCCACCAAAGTAGGGGAGCCCTTTTGTGATAGTGTGTTGTAATGCTCTATAGAGTCTTTGTAGTAACTAGAGGCTCATTATTAAACTCTTCACCTAAATTGTCATTATCAGGATGGGAAGGAGAATCATTAGCCTCATGTAGATTTGGCACTTTATTTTTTTATCCTTACACTCGTTAAAGAGATTCAACGATCCATGCTCAACGCTAAGTGCCCTATTCTGAACATCCTCCAACTTATCACCACAAAGATTCACATGGATAGCAATTTATTGCTCAACACTTTCACTATATACCATATCTTGACCCATATCAACATCCATCTTATCCAGATCATCACCATGGTCCTCGCCCTTCTCCTGCTCCAAGATTTCACCCTCTTCCCCTTCAACCTTTTCTCCAACTTCATCTCCTTCCTCAGCAATATCCATGCCCTTAGGATCATCCCTCTTAATTTTCTTATCAATTTTCACATTTTTAATCGATATTTGGTCATAATGACTTGAGCTTTCCCCTTCCCCACTAGGAAACTTTTGTTTCCCAATAACCGGTGAAAAAAGAAACTTTTTTTTTTTTTCGTTCATCGCTAGAATTTTATAGTGCTCGTAGATAAGTAGAATAAGACCAATGTGAAGAACAAGGGAACTTTCCTTGTTCATATATTTGTTGAGGTTGTCTGTGAATAAGAAGCAAAAGTAGTAGGGAAACACAATCCTCTTCTTGTGCCTAAAGTGATTCCGAAGAACAAAGTGGTAAGTGTGGGATCTCATAAAACTCACATTAACTTTAACATACTCCATGATGGTGGTGAGAACCAACCTCCATAGATCTTTGATTTTTGCATTTTCAAAGTACCTAGAAATTAGCTTACCCAATAGCTAATTTTCTTCATCATCCCTAGGGAATGTTTTCATAGCCCCATCCAAGATCTTCCTGTCATGATAGAAGCTCAATCTAGTATGAAGCATACTAGTAATAGTAGAAATGAGCTCATCCATGAGCTTAAACCTTCTCCCAGGTATGTGCAGGATCATGGTATACCAAACTATGGCCTTAAGTGGCAATAAAAAATTAGAAAATCAAGGTTAGTCAACTTGACATAAAAAGTTGAACATCTTATGAACCTTATGTGAAAAAATTGTAAGAATAGAATCTGTAGGAAATTGAATGTAGTTTCTAAACTACTAGCCCTTGTCTGAAAACAAAATTATCTAATTGTTCAAAATTTTAGATTTCAATGTAGTAGTACAAAAAATTTAGGGAAAAAATAAAAAGTACGTGTATGCCTGACCACCTTAATCACAATCAAATGATGATATATTTTCCCAAGATTTTAGATATAAGTATTAGACTCATTCACGGATGTGACGCATATTTTTGCATAATTTTTTGCCAAATAAATAATTAATTATGAATTTTCTGCTACAACCTTACCTAATTTGAAACTTTACAAAAAATTTTTTTTTATTTTTTTACCTTATAGTAGCCAAAGCATAGAATGTGACGCATATTTCACATATAAAAAAGGTTAAACAGTTTGAGAGTTATAGTTTTTTTTCAATCAGTATGTCAATTACAAATTTAAAGATAAATCAATTGAAAAATAAGTAGTAATTACTTACCGAACTCAAAATTTAACACAAATTATATTGATGGAAAGCTGATAATGTCTTTGAGAAAACCGTTTCATTTCACCAATTTTGGGTGAAAAAATAGTCATCAGCTACATGGTCAAACTCTTGATATTAGAAACTACCTCCTGAAACATGCCTAAAGGGTTGACCACCCACGTTTGGTATTGCCCAAGCAAATACCAAGCCTAATTAGATATATGAAATTTTTGGATATTTGATAATATTCGATATCCAAAAATTCCCACCTAATTCAAAATTTCAATTGCACTAGTTTTCTCAATTTCAAGTTTCATATTAAATTATATTTTTTTAATGTTAATATTAAACGAGTTAAGTATTTTTTTCAATTTTAAAATATATTTTACAAATTATTTATTATGTATTTATTATTATTATTTATTTATGTATTGTATTATATTTATTATTATTATTATTTTCAATGTTAAATATTAGTTTGTAATATATTATTATTATTTATTTATGTATTGTATATTAGTATAATATTAACTTATTAAATATTGAATACAATCAATTGATTTTTTAAATGTGGAAAAAAATTTCACATAGATGTAGAACCACCGTACACTCATCATCTGTCCTAGAAACTGGCAATGACATAAAAATTGATGTAAGAACATTTAAGGTAAATTGTCCACAAAAAGGTATATGAAACCCTTAAATATACATTAAAATGTGGAGAGAGAGAGAGATTTTGGGAAAAAATTTGGTGGGAGATATCGGATATCCGATAATATTGTATATCTTATAGTTTCGGATATCTGATCCTTTTTACTGGTGTAAAGTAAAAACAATATTCTCTGGGTTCCTCGAGAGAGAGTCTCATTTTTTCTTGAATTTTGGGATTCGAGTTGTAGAAAATCACATTTTGTCTCTAGAGAAGAAAAAAATCCACTTTTTGGTTGGATTTGATCTATTACAAAAGGTATTTGCATCATTTTTTTGGTCTAACTATGGGAAGTAGTAGTCGTTGAAAGAATAAATAGAAGAGGAGACTCACAAATGAAGATGTTGAAGTTTATAGAGAAAAGGATAGGGTTGCCCATCGGAACAAGAGACAAGGTATGTTAAATATTAATGAAGATGTCGGCATAGACCCACCTTTGAATGTGGTTTCAAGTGAACATGAATTTGAAGATAAAAATGTAGGTTTTGAAAATGAGAATTTAGGTTTTGAAGATGAAAATGGAGGTTTTGAAAATAAACATGTAGATGTGGCTAATGGAAGTCTAGACATTGTCAATTACAATCCACCGATTAAATATAAAGGAATTGACAATGATAATGGAACTATCTCGGACTCCGTGAGAGGTATCGACAATCTGTGAGATGCTACAGGACTGCATTTCTGAGGCTTACGATAACCTCTCTCTATTCTGGGAGATTCAAATTTATTTTAATTTGGCACGCCAGTATCGCTCGATGCCAAAACTTGTAGTGAGGATCAGTTGAAAGTTGCACCAATGGGTTTCTTCCAAACCATTTGTCTCGACACCGAATGGACTATGCCATTAGCTTCGGTTGGGTGAGTAAATGCTAGGAACAACTTCATTTCAACCACTACGTCAGTAGAACGTTCCAGACCATGCTGGACCAAACTGTCCCCAAGGTGCACTAAGCATGATTAGGCAGTGAACTTTCAAGGCTCAATTCTCAGACTCTGTGATAGGTATCAATAATCCATGAGATGCTACAGGACCACATTTCTAAGGCCTACAATAACCTCTCTATGTTCTACAAGATTAAAATTTATTTGAATTTGGCGCGCCAGTCTCGCTCGATGCAAAAACTTGTTGTGAAGGCCAGTTGAAAGTTGCACCAATGGGTTTCTTCCAAACCGTTCATCCCCCCACCGAATGGACTATCCCATTAGCTTTGGTTGGGTAGGTAAACACTAGGGACAACCCTATTTTGACCACTGAGTCAGTAGAACATTCTGAACCATGCCAGACCAAAGTGTCCCCAAAGTGCACTAAGCACAATTGAGCAGCGAAATTTTGAGGCTCAGTTCTCAAACTCCATGAGAGGTATCGACAATCTGTGAGATGCTACATGACTAAATTTATGAGGCCTACAATAACCTCTCTCCATTTTGGAAGATTCAATTTTTTTTGAATTTGGCTCGGTAGTCTTGCTTGATGCCAAAACTTGCAGTGAGGGTCAGTTGAAAGTTGCACCAATGGGTTTCTTCAAAGTGGTTAATCCCAACACTGAATGGACTATGCCATTAGCTCTAGTTGGGTAGGTAAATGCTAGGGAAAACCTTTTTTTGACCACTGAGTCAGTAGAACATTCCAGACCATGCCAGACCAAAGTGTCCCTAAGGTGCACTAAGCACAATTAGGCAGTGAACTTTTGAGGCTTAGTTCTTGGACTCTGTGATAAGTATCGGCAATCCATGAGATGCAACAATATTATGTTTATGAGGCCTATAATAACCTCTCTCCCTTCTGGGAGATTCAAATTTGTTTGAATTTGACATGCCAGTCTTGCTCAATGCCAAAACTTGCAATCAGGGTAAGTTGAAAGTTGCACCAATGGGTTTCTTCCAAACCATGCCATTAGCTTTGGTTGGGTGGGTAAATGCTAGAGACAACCCCATTTCAACCACTAAGTCAGTAGAATGTTCTGGACCATCCCAAACCAAAGTGTCCCCAAGGTGCACTAAGCACAATTCGATAGTGGAATTTTGAGGCTTGTATCTTGCACTCCATGAGAGGTATCAATGATTTGTGAGATGCTAAGGGACCATGTTGTTGAGGCCTATCATAACCTCTCTCTATTCTAGGAGATTCAAATTTGTTTGAATTTGGCAAGCCAGTCTCGCTTGATGCCAAAACTTATAGTGAGGGTCAGTTGAAATTTACACCAATGGGTTCTTCTAAACCGTTCATCCTGGCACCGAATGGAGTGTGCCATTACCTCTGGTTGGGCAAGTAAATGCTAGGGAATAATAATGGTTGAAGTTTATAATTGAATCAATCAATGAAAATAAAGTTCTCTACATTTCTATAGTTCTCTGTCCCGTGGAGCAGTAGATGAAATAGTGAATTGTTTAGAATAAATCTAATGTGATTGACATAGAGCTCTCCCCTATCTATGTAGCTCGGTAAATGGTGAGACCTTTTGTGTTTCTCTAAACCCAAAGTGGGCTTAGGAGAGTGCTCTACACCTTTAGAAGATCCTAAAACAAACTCAATTACACTATCCTCATAGAAGGATTCAATGTCTCCAACCAGCTTGTACTCCCTTAGGTTCTACTAGTGCTCAGTTGATACTCAGTTGATGCTCGGTGCCTATGTTAATCGAGTGGGCTCGGTAGCTTTACCAAATGATTTCCTAACCCTCAGTAATGCTTACCACAAAATGCCTTATTGACTCTTCTTCCTAATGGGAACCTATAAATTTGATAAGGGGATGGAAAGGTTCCATACACAAATGAAATGTCTACTATGGGAGTGATGTCCACAAACACAACAGGATTTAAATAACAAGTCTATCTTGAGTTTGGACATTGCTGAGCTTGTATCCTTTTGACGAGGTTCAAGGGTTCTAGTTCCAAGTACTTACAAGGAATCTATGGAAACAAAGTATTTTCAGACACCCTTCAATGACTTGTAACAAACCTCCAGATCCTAAGATCCTAAACACAAATCAACACTTAATGACTCCCAGTACATTAGTCCTGATAGGGTTAACTGACTTGGTAGATGAAGGAAAAATTCACCAGTTGGTTTCTCAAGGTTTATTTCCAAATACAACAGTGTTTTAATTCCCAAAGAGACCACAATCTATCTTTATATTTCTTTTATCCACCCCCAAAGTGCTTCTGTCACTTCACTTCTTCATTTCCTAAACCAAGCACATAGAGATCCTTGGTCTAGAATCTACAAACAGATTTCTCCAAACAACCCCCCTTCTCCTACACTCTAGAGGAACTAAAATATATTGTCCCTACTTTCATTTCCTGACTTCGCATGGGAATCCCACAAAGGAAACACAAGTTAGGGCATTTTTACCAAAACCCTTGTCTAGGAGGGTTTCCTAAAACCCCGAAAACTTATTCCTTCAACTTTTGACTCCAATCTTCAGAATGATTCAAACTAAGCGCAATGGAGTCCTACTTCGTGATAGGTGTCAGATCGAACAAAATTTTTCTTTTCACATTCATACAAATTTGTACACGAAGTGTTTCAAACCCATAATTAGAGAGAATAGGGATCTTTTATTGATTTAATGCAAAAATTACATAGAGTACCTATACTATTCAACAACACATCTTCCACCCACTTGAAAGGGCTATATGAAGACTTTCCTCAATGGATCCAACCATTTTTCAAATGGTTGTGACTGTTGGGTGGTTGTTTCATAGGCCGGTAGCAACTTTCCAAAGAAGTTGCTTACAACATTTCTTACATTATTGAAACTTTTACAAAATGTTGCATTGTTTCTCTTAATGAGCCTATAGGCCTAAGCCTTGTTATTAAATAGCTTAAGAAGACACCTAGGAAACCTAACATCCTAAATGTGCCTTTGGACCATACTCAAAACCCATGGTTTATAACCACACCGAGGGTGACTAGGTCTTACAAGTAGGCTTATTAAAATTAACCTATCAATCTAGAAGTTGTGAAAAGTGGGGAGTGCTCCTTGTGTGCTCCTGCTTAGGTACTCCTGCACCATACTCCCATGTTTTGAAAACTCAAGTCCCACTTGAGAGAAGTTTCTAAACTGAATTTCCATGCTTTTTGATATACTCTTCTATCATCCATGTAGCATCAATGTCTGGTAACCCTTTCCATTTGATCAAGTAATCCTTGTTGGTCTTCTTCCTGGTTTGTTTGACAACTTTAGAGTCTAGAATATTTTCCAACTGCAAAGGTTGGCTTAGTAGTAAGTCCTTTTTCCATTATTCTTGTGTGTCTTCAGTATCCTATAAAGTGTCAGTAGATCCTGCATCACCCTTAAAAGGAGTGAGATCACAAATGTTAAAGATAGGAGAAATAGAAATAGTAGGGGGTAAAGAAATTTCATAAGTATTGTCCCCAAATTTATAAAGTATTTGATAGTGACTAATCTTCCTCATCTGTAGTTTTGTATGTTCCCTAGGTATCCTTTCCTTATTCAGGTATGCCCATACTTGATCTCCTAGTTTGAAAGTAACATGTCTCTTCTTCTTATCTACCTATTCTTTGTACCTTGCAGTGTTTTGAATCAATGTATCTCAGACTTGATCATGAATTTGTTTGATCCATGCTGACAGTTCTTCACCTTGTGCACTAACTTTAAAGTCATTCGGTAACTCTATTAGTTCCATAAATCCTCTTGGATGGAGTCCATAATTCACTTGGAATGGTGTCTTCCCTGTTGATTGATTTACTGAATCATTGAAAGAAAATTCTGCTTGAAGAAGCATAGCATCACAAGTCTCTCCATACTATTTTGTTAGACACCTTAAAAGGTTTCCTAGTGATCTTTTTACAACTTCAGTCTGCCCATCGGTTTGTGGATGGTAAGCAAAACTAAATGATAGATTTGTCTCCAACATTTTTGAAAGGGTTCTCCAAAAGTGTCCCTAGAATTTCATGTCTTTGTCAGAGATAATGGATGTTGTTAATCCATGAATTCTCACCACTTCTTTAAAAAATAAGTTAGGAATATATGAAGCATCATTAGAGACTTTTCAAGGAACAAAATGTGTCATTTTTCTAAATCTGTCTACTATGACAAAAATATTATCAAATCCTTGGTTTTTTCTCAGTAGTCCTAAGAAAAAATCCATGCTCACACTATCCCATGGCTTTGTTGGGATCGATAGTGGTTGATAGAGACCTTGATTGGTCCTGACTCATTTACCCCTTTGAAAAATAGTGCATGATTCAACAAATTTTCTGACATCAGTCGATAACCAAGGCCAATGATAGTTTCTTCTTACAAGTTCAAGTGTTTTATCTATGCCAAAGTGACCTCCTAGTGTACCACAATGTTTCTCTCTAATCAAATTTTCTCTCATGGAGCATTTAGGAATACAAAGTTGACCTCCTTTGAACAAAAGGCCATTTTGCGATAAATATTTAGAATAAGTAGTATTATATGCATCTGATAGAGTAGAGAAAACTTGATAGATATCACCAAGATCTGAATCATTCTTGTATAGATGTTAGAGGGCATCAATCCCTATGATTTGTACCTACACTTCTTCAACCAAAATCACTCTTCTGCTAATAGCATCTACAACTTTATTTGAAGTTCCTTTCTTATGCTTTATGGAAAATGTGAATGCTTGGAGTTGTTCAACCCATTTCATGTGCCTGCAGCTTAGTTTGTCCTAACTATTCAGAAAACCTAAAGCATGATTATCTATAAAGATAACAAATTCATTAGGAAGCAAATAGTTCCTCCATTTATTGAGGGCTTGAACCATCGCATACAATTTTAAGTCATATGTGTTGTATTTCTTCTTTGCTTCATTCAATTTTTTAGAGAAGAAAGCCACTAGTCTTCCATCTTGACTGAGGACTGTGCCTATGGCTAGATTGCTAGCATTAGTTTCCACTGTGAACAATTTGTCAAAGGTCGATAGTGCCAAGATGGGATATTGTGATACTCTTTCCTTCAAATATTTAAAAGCTTCATCTGCTTGTTTTGTCCACTAAAACTTTGTTTTTTTTCCACCCTTGATGGTATCAAGTAAAGGTGCACAAATGTGATTGAAATTTTTGATAAATTTCCTATAAAAGGTAGCCAATCCATGAAAGCTCTTGACTTCTCCTAGAATCTTTGGTGTGGGCCAATTAATGATAGCCTCTACCTTTTTAGGATCCATTTTCAATGTGCCATTTGAAATAACAAAACCCAAAAATATCAACTCTTGTTGCATGAATGTACACTTTTCCAAGTTGATAGACAATTTCTTCTCATGTAGTTTTTGGAGAACTTTCTCCAAATGTCGCATGTGTTCCTTCATAGTCCCACTAAAGATTAAGATGTCATCTAAATAGACCACCACAAAATTTCCTATGAAATCTTGAAGTACTTCAGTCATTAATCTCATGAAGGTGCTAAGAGCATTGCTAAGACCAAATGGCATCACCAGCCATTCATACAATCCTTCGATGGTTTTGAATGCATTTTTCCACTCATCACTAGGCCTTATCCTTACCTGATGGTAACCAGATTTAAGGTCAATTTTTTAGAAGTAACATGCTCCTCCAAGTTGGTCTAAAATATCTTCAATCCTAGATATAGGGAGTCGGTATTTGATTGTAATTTTGTTTATTTCCCTAGAGTCGGTGCATAGTCTCCATTTACCATCATTTTTAGGGGCCAAAACACTTAGGACTACACAAGGGTTGAGACTCTTTTGTATGAGTCCTTTAGTCAACAATTCACCAACTTGTTTGGTGACTTCGGCATTCTGATAAGGAGTGAGTTTATAAGCAACTTTTTTGGGTAGGGAAGCACCTGGGATAAAATCTATTTGGTGATGGATATCCCTCAATGGTGGGATTTCATTTGGTGTGTCTCCTACAACTATTCCTTTTTACTTCTATAGTAGACTATCTAATGAAGGGTGCTCCCCTTAATACCACAAACACATAACATAAACAAAGAGACAACAACAATTTGCAAGAACAGAAAATGGGCTTCTTATTATCTCCACAAATGTGGAATTACAAACTTTCAAAATTACAATATGAAAAGCCACATGGGCATTCCCTTAAAATATTATGTAGGACAAAGCCTCGAATCAATACCCACATCTACTACCCAGAACTGTCTTGAACTGCCTAAGACAACACTACAACCTTCCTTATATAGGCCATTCTCCACTGCCTAGGAAGGTTCTAGAATTTTAGCCAATAAGGCTGACCAAACTTAGAATTATTTTATTTTTCATTTTATTACATCATAGTTAGATCAAAACAACTTTTGAAACCCAAACAAAAATTTTGACGAAAAATTATTTTCCACCATTTCAGGTGGCCCAACTTCTGGAGACCATAAGTCATCACTCGTTGACCCGATTGACTATTATAAACCCATTTTAGAAAGGGCATTAAGCGCTCTAAAATGCCTACATCAAGAAAGATTCATTCAACCTAAGTTGCGACCTCATTTGGGACATCTAAAGCCTTCAAAATTGAGTTCAAAGTTTTTGTACCCTATTTCCAATACTGAAAATTTTCAATATCTTCAAGACTAGACTTGATTAGGCAATGAAACTTTATAGGTAGGATAATATGACTAAGATGAACCTCCAACAGTGAAACTAGAACATTCTAAGATCGTATGAACAAATTAATAAAAATATCAAGTTTCCATAAATAGCATCTCTGCACAATATAGCCCTTATTGAAAAGAAAACCAGAAATATTTTTGGGTGATGCAAGATTGCTCTTACACCAAGGATGCTCCTGCATCACTATCTACTTCCTTTGATACTTCATTGTGCACTATCATCTCCTTTGGCTTAAGTACTAGGGAATATCCTACCTCAGAATATTGAATGGTACTTATCATCTCTTGTTCTCCTGTAAGTATGACTAACTGTTCTTTTGGTTTTTCTTGCGGAGGATCAGGGAGAGGGAGCAGATTGTATTTGTGACCATTTTGCACAATTTGGTATTTGTTTTTGAATCCATCATGTTTAGCCTAAAGATCATACTACCATGGATGTCCTAATAAAAGATGACATGCATCCATATCTACAACATCACAAAGGACTCTATCCTTATAGTCTTTAATATAGAAATCTACCCAAGCTTGTTCATTTATGAGGGTCTGCTGCCCTTTTGTCAACCAAGATACATGGGATGGGTTTAGGTGGGGTATCTTTTCCAATTTTAATTTATCTACCATTTCCTTAGATACAAGATTCTCAGTAGAATCAGAATCAATTACTAATTTGAATACCTTTCCATGGCTCTTGCAGTTGGTTCTGAAAAGACTTTTTCTTTGGGGAGGTTCCACCAGTACTGGTGCTTGGATAAAAGTCCTCTTCATCATGAGGCTTACTCCATATTCTCCCATACACTCTCTCACACTATCAACATCATCTTCTTGTACTAGGTTGGCTCTTCTTTCATGTTGGTTATTTTGCTTGTCTCTATCTGGACACCTATTGGTGTAGTGCCCTATCTGATGGCAGTTATAACATCTGATTTGTCCATTATTTCTTCCTCCATTTCTACCCCTACCATTTCATCTTCTACCTTAGTATCCACCTCTTGAACTTCTTTCTCCTTGGTTTTTCTCTTTATTAGCTTCTCCTCATGGTCTATTGTTCTATCCTCTTCCTCCAAAGTTTCCTCTGCCTCTTTCATTCTTGGCTTTTCCTCTACCACTCTGTTCATTCCTCCTCTTGAAATTTTCCTCAACCTTTAATTCCAATTGATAGCATTCATTGACTGTGGTAGGTCTTGTCAAACTAATTTCATCTTGAACTAAGACCCTTAGGCCTTGCATATACCGAGAAAGCTTTACACATTCTGGTTCAGCAAGCTTGGATATCATCACCAATCTCTGAAATTATTTAGTATAGCTAGAGATGTCCATCTCTTTATGTCTTAGACTCATTCTCCTTTTATGAAGTTGGACTTCATAATCTTTAGGGACATAATTTTCCCTAAGTAGGGTCACTATCTTCTTCCAACTGGTGATTGTATTCTTTCCATTCTTCACCCTATCATCTTGAGTGAAGTTCCACCATGTGAGTGCAAAGCCTTTGAGCTTTGAATTAGCAATCTTCACCCTCTGATTCTTAGTGATGTCTTCACAATCAAAGAAACTATTTAGGGTATCCACCCAATCCATTGTAGTGTCTAGTTCCATCTTCCCATTATATGTAGGAAACTCAAGCTTGGCATCCATGGTTCTCCTCTCCATAGATTTTAGAGTCTTTATAAGTAGCCTCTGGTCTATAGGACATTTTTCTTCCTCCTACTCAAGGGGTCTTCATCACTCATTTCTTTGACATTCTTAGAGTTTCCACTACCTCTCTTTTGAAGCTCTTCCCTTAGCCTGTCCATTTCTTGCCTCATCTGCTGCATCTCGGTGCCTCTCCAATCATCATGTTGTTTCTTTTACTCTCTCAGGTATCTTACTATCTCTGCATTGGTCATCCTTGATGACAATCCTCCATCATCTTCTCCTTCAATGGTCCTGGTATATCTTTACCCTAAGGATCTTAGATACTCTGATACCACTTGATGTAGAGCTCTCCCCTATCTATGCAGCTTAGTAAATGGTGAGACCTTTGATGTTGCTCTGAACCCAAAGTGGAATTAGGAGAGTGCTCTACACCTTTAGAATATACTAAAACAAACTCAATTACACTATCCTCATAGAAGGATTCAGTGTCTCCAACCGGCTTATACTCCCTCAGGTTCTACTGGTGCTCGGTTGATACTCGATCGATGCTCGGTGCCTATGTTAAATGAGTGGGCTCGGTAGCTTTACTGAGTGATTTCCTAATGCTTAGTAATGCTTACCGCAAAATGCCTTACTGAATTTTCTTCCTAATGGGAACCTACAAATTTGATAAGGGGATGGAAAGGTTCCATACACAAATTAAATGTCTACTATGGGAGTGATTTCCACAAACACAACGGGATTTAAATAACAAGTCTAAGAGTTTGGACCTTGCCAAGCTTGTAGCCTTTCGACAAGGTTCGAGGGTTCTAGTTCCAAATCCTTACAAGGAATGTATGGAAACAAAGTATTTTCAGACACCCTTCAATGACTTGTAACAAACCTCAAGATCCTAAGATCCTAAACACAAATCAACACTCGATGATTCCCGGTCCATTAGTCCCAATAGGGTTAACTGACTTGGTAGATGAAGGAAAACTTCAACAATTGGTTTCTCAAGGTTGATTTCAAAATAAAATGGTGTTTTAATTCCCAAAGAGACCACAATCTATCTTAAAATTACTTTTATTCACCCCCGAAGTGCTTCTATCACTTCACTTCTTCATTTCCTGAACCAAGCACATAGAGATGCTTGGTCTAGAATCTACAAATAGATTTCTTTCGACAATCCCCCTTTCCTCTGCTCTAGAGGAACTAAAATAAATTTTCCCTACTTCAGTTTCCTAACTTCTCATGGGAATCTCACAAGGGAAACACAAGTTAGGGCATTTTTGACCAAAACCCTGGTCCAGGAGGGTTTCCTGAAAACCTGAAAACTTATTCCTTCAACTTTCAACTCTGATCAATAGACTGATTCAAACTAAGCATAATGGAGTCCTACTACATGATAGGTGTTAGATCAAACTATTACCCTAATTTTCATGTGCATGCAAATTTGGCTAAACCTATTCCAAAATCTCTATTTTTATCCTCCCAAGCATCCTTGAAATTTTCATGAATTTTTGCCTTGTCTTTTGGCCTCTACAATTATTTCAAGTCCCTAGTTTGCAAGTTAAAAATTTGAAAAAAGTAGCCACTATGGCCCAAAAAAACCAAAAGAGACCCTAGACCATGTTCTATTTGGTCATTAATTTATCGGCCACTTAAAGATCCCAATACCCACATGCATTTTATTTTCCTTCGGTCACTGGTTCTCTAAGTCTTCCAGTGGTTATCTTTTCCTTTCGGTGATTCAACAACTACCAGATTCCTGTTAGTCATGTATTATCTGGCGGTTACCTTTTCCCAACTAGTGACTTAGTGAAACGGTTAACTTCTCTTCAATCATGTAGTTGTTAAGTGTTTGGCAGTCTTAGGTTGCAGGGGTCCCAGTTCTACAGGATCTGATGTTTGTCATGAGTTCATGAGGCTTTGTTTCAGAGCATGGGATCTCGCAATAGCCATCGATCTTCCCCCTTTTCTCAGTGTTTCAAGCTTTTGTGGGTCCGCTACCACGGTTTCCTACTTGGAGGTTTTTTATTGGTCGAAGGGATGATGACTTGTATTTTGTCAGTGGGCCCAGTGATGTCAAAAGCTTGGGGATCTACAGCTAGCATGTGTTCTCACGAAATGTGTCAGAGGTATGCGATTATAAGACAACCGTTGATTCTCATTGGTGATGTAACTCTTCATGCCTGGTGGGTACACTGCTACAAGTATGAAAATGGTGGTTTCTCATTGGTACACATGGTAGTGATTCGGCAATGTGTCGGTGGGACCAGGTTTCCAGTGTTTTAAAAGTCTCTAACATCTACAGAGGATCAACGGCTGGCACATGTCCGCAAGGAATCTTTCTAACACATGTGATCATGTGCCCATCATTGATCTTACTTTATCTATGGGCTCTGTCAGGTGGGTCCTCTTTTTTGATGTGCACGAATGTGATTGGTTGCCATGTGCTGATGAGGACTTCCAAGTGGACCGATGTGTTAGTGGGGTCGCAGTTTAATGAAAATCTATGGTGGGTGTTTGATCTGAAGGAATATTTGAAGGGTGTGAGATCTTGCACCTGCCGTTGGATTAGATCTTGTCTTAAGTGGGTCCGATGTCAGGGAGGTGTCGAGGTGTTTGTTGATGAGGTGAATGGAATGAATAGGAGAGTGCCATGTGGCAGTCTGGGCCCAAGGTTAGTAAAGTATTAAGCAACTCGGCGACTGAAGGATTCTTCTATTCTCTTAATGGAACCAGGGTTAGTTAAAAGACCCCGTGATTTAGCGACATGCCTTGTTCACTGTATCGCCTAATCGGACCATGGTAAAGCTATGGATTTCATGACTTAGAAATGGGTCTTTAGTCACGTAGTCATTGAATGACTTAAAGGAATAAGGCTCGAGGTGGGTCCAAAGATGCTGACATGCTCGATGCTTATTGGTTGAGACTTCCTGATGTGCACTCAAACTTTTTAATGGGTTTCATGACCATTTCAAAGTTAATATGAGTTGTTCATTTACCGAGAAGAAAAGGAAATCAACGGACACATTTTAAAATGATCGGCTATCCATTAGTTTTCAAATTCAAATGTGTCTAAGAGGATTTTTGCCAGTATTTGATTTGCAGGCCACAAGCGGCGAGGTAGCTAAAAAAATTTATGGTTCCAAGACATTTTGCAGTTAAAGGAAGATGATGAGAATATCTGGGCAGTCGTCATGGGTCATTTCTTGTCTCAGAAAGGTACCAGTTATGCAATCATGGAAAGACTTTTTTAGAAAGGTAGATAAGTCCAGATTGCTTGTCTGTAGGTTGATGTGGTATAGGAATGGGCACGCAAACATGAGGTCTAATCGGCCATAATTTTGTAGAAATAACATTTATGATCAGACTTGATCAAGCTAGGGTTTGATTATTGTATTGTAAAACTATTTAACCCTAGTTAGGTCTTTTTGACTCCTGCCTGCGTGCAGTTGAGTATGTATATATTGTATTTTTGGAGCCTTAGTGCTCAGAGTTCACATTTTGTAAAGAAGAAAATCTCTTTCTTGGAAAGCTATCCATGGCATTTCTTCCTGCCCTCTATTTTTCCACATTCTGTAATCTTTCATTGATAATACAAACATTTCAGAGGTATTTTGTGATAGTTCTTCATGTCCATATGCTTCCTTGTTTGGATCATCTCTTATTGGGTTAAATTATATGATGTTTTTAGTGATATCCTAGGGTTCCTGATCCCTCTTATTTTCTATAACTATGTGTGTTGTTTTGTTTGATCTGATTTAGATGTTTTTGTGGGTATACTTCAGCCCCCTAATAGTCTTGTCTCATTCCTACACTGAGTTGAAGAAGTGAATGTCTGTTTGTAGGTCATTGGTTGTGTCTTATGTTTAGGCCCTCCTATGAAACACTTATGCAAGCCTATTTCGTAAGTTGTGACCTACTAGACCTAATCCTTTCATTGATTCCATTCCTCTATATTGAGATCGAATCCCTAATTTCAGTGTATCATCTAGTAGGTAGTTTGCTTTCAGCCATTTCCCTTTCAAGCATTCCTTCTATCCCTTTCCCTCAAAAGATTTACTTTTCTATCAAGAAGCAAATTAAGGTGATTATCCAAGAGGAGCTAGCCTAGAATCTGGAGGTCTCATCTCAATTAGCATAGGTCCCACACCTGGAGATGATTCTCATGTTATACTAGGTTAGCAAGACTACGAGAGCTTGAGACAAGGGTGCAAACTTAGTGTATAACAATTCTGGCATGCCCGGTGGGACTACAAAGGAGGTTCATTATTTGAAGATTATGTTATCTCTGATATATAGATTGCATGACATAGGCTTTTAGAGTTTGTTATATCAAGTATATCTGGTGACTCCACTGATTTCAAAGATCTAGGCTAATCTTGTTCAAGGTTTATGAGAAAGATTGAGACTAGGAGCTCAGAGCCTACTTAATTTTTAGAGTTTCCCTCAAAAAGAAGTCACAAAGGTAGGTCAACTCAAAGAACATCCCCTACAAGGAGAGTTCAATCAACACCTCCTGATACCTCAAAGGGGAGACCTTTGTCCTTTCATTCTAGATGAAGAGGGAGATCTCTAACCAGAGATCCAGAAGAGGATTCAAATCCAGCAGCAAATATAGCTCATATAGTTGTCAATCTTCAAATCATAGCTCCTACAATGGTAAGACCATTTGCATTTGCACCCTTTAATCAAGGTAGTCCATTGGCCTTTTCTCAACATCATGATGTGCCCTTGGTGGCACTTAAGAGAATACCTAATTTCATAGGAGAAGGGTAGACAACTACTTTTGAACACATAAGAGATGTGACCACCATCTGTAGCATACACAATATTACTCAAGAAGATGTGGCCACAAAATTACTAGCAGCCTCTCTAAAAGGTAAGGCTCTTGAATGGTTTAGAACTCTAACTATTGGTTCTATTACTTCATGGGATGAATTAGGGGATGCATTAAGTAAGCATTTTGAGGATAAATCATATAACTTGTCTCTAGTTGAGTAGTTAACAACTATTAAGAGATACCCTCAAGAGCAAATGCCAAATTACAATAGTAGATTCCTCAAAACATGGAATAGAATTCTAGTATCAATAAGACCATCAGCTGACCATGCTTTCCTATACTACTTGCAAAGTCTAAATGGTCAAATTTCTATCATGATCCAGTCTATGGGTGGTACTTCTCTACCCCAAGCCTTTGACATAGCTATCAGGGCCAAAATTGTTTGATTCAAGTAGCCATGATTGCTAGAAGGCCTCCAATGCCCATTTTCCCTAACCTTCAGCCCATTGCACCTGCACAAGTACCCCATTTACCCCTATTCCCACCATATTAGCACCTTAGACTAGTACCAGTGGTCAAGAGCTAACAACTAGTTTCTCTCAAGAGTTACAAGAGATAAAGAATAGCCAACAGAGCAGTCAGCAAGAAATGACAAACTTGTTGCAGACCTTGACTAAGGAGGTCACCAATTTGAAGAAACAAGGTCAAGGAATTAGACCACCCTTTCAAACACAAGGCCAAGGTCCTAATCAACAATATCATAATCAAGGATAGCCTTATCAGTAGAATAGGCCACCATACCAAGGAGGCTATCTAGGACAAAGACAAAGTTTTAATCAAAGACCATTCCAACCATATAACTCTGCACCTCTAAATTCTGCAAATCTAGTGAGGGATATGGTTCCTAGTCAAAATAATATAGCTATGGATAATGAATGGTTCTTTCCTTGTAATCAGCCTCACAATAAGGCTACATGTTCAAATGGATGGATGAACCAAGCTTGAATGGCTCAAAATGCCTCACAACCTCAATCAGAGGCTTCATCCAGTGGCTCAATGCCTCAACAAGAATCACAAGAGAAAGAGACTACCCTTTTCAAATGGAAGCAACCAGACTTTAATGGAGTCAATGATAAGGCTACTTTTGTTGCCTATACAAGAGAAAAGAGAAGAGCTCAGGACATGGAGAGAGAAGATTCCAATGCCAAAGCCACTACATCTGTAGAGCCACTGCAGCAAGCTAATCCCATCACACCTAAGGAGGCTCCCATCATTACAAGCAAAGAAGGCCAACATTCTAAAGAAGTGGAGCCCATCATAGTAAAGGCACAATAGAGAGTACACACTATGACACCTTTTAATATTGTAGAGAACATGAAAAAGGTGAATGTCACCATGTCCATGTGGGACTCTCTAGCTCTTCCAGGACAGCCTAAAATTTTGAAGAAGGCCATGATAGAGGTAGCAACTCCTCAACCTGCAAAAGAAGCTACAAAGCTAGTGTTGGTTAACAATGATCAAGAAAAGGAGGCTCCAAGTAGCAACTCCAAAGGTGATGTCACACAAGGTAGGAATTCAAAGCCACCTCCCTTTTATGTATCTCTAATTATCGGAAAATCTTTAGTACATAATTGTATGGTAGACAGTGGAGCTACTAGCACTGTAATGCCTGAGAAGGTAGCTGACCAATTAGGACTAAAATATGAGCCCTTTCAAAAGAAGGTTACCCAACTTGATGGATCCTCAGTCAATACTATAGGTGTGTCCAAGGATGCCAATCCGATCCTTCATGCTAGTCCTAATTTTTCCATCCTCCTTGATATATATATCATAGATCTCCCTACATTATTTGCTATTTGTCTTTCAAGGGAGTTTACAGCCAAGATAGGAGGTTACCTATCTTCTAATTGGTCTCACATGTTATTTCATACAAGGTATGGGACCAAGGTCACCATTAAGTCAGAACCATTGGCAGCACACCATATAGAGCCATATGTGTCCAATACCATCAATGTAAATTGCCCTACATTTGATGACAGTGACTTCCAAACCATTAGTGAAGAAATCACAAAGATAGAAAGTATCCCTGATATGTTTCTAGATGAAAGAGATTTAGAGGCCCAAGAAAATCTAATTTGGGACTTTGGTTTGGGAAGTTATTTAATACAAGAAAGTGGAGTTATAGAGCCAAGCCTTCTCAAGGAAGACATTGATTTAGAGGATCAGAATAATCAGGTTTGGGAACTATTTTTTGATGGAGCTAGAAGCAAACATGGTTCTAGTGGTGGTGCTATGCTAGTGTCCCCAAAAGGAGAAAGATATTATACTACCTTTAGATTCAGTTTCTCCTACACTAGCAATACTGGAGAATATGAAAGTCTAGTCAATGGACTAGAGTGGGCTAGAAAAAGAGGGCTTAAGGCCTTAAAAGTTTATGGTGATAGTGAGTTAGTTGTCAGCCAAGTAAGAGGGATAAGTGCAACAAAAAATGACATTTTGAAAGCATACAAACATAGAGTTTGGGATGCAATTGAAGATTTTTGTGCTTTCAATATTGTTGCTATCCCTAGGAAGTTAAATCAGAATGCAGATAGATTAGCTGTTGTTGGATCTCAGTATGATATTCCAAATAGTGTTTCAAAAGAAATAGATCAAAAACATATGAAAGTGATTATCAGACCTTCTATTCCTGATAATGATGTTAATTAGAAAGTGTTTGACAATGATGAACAAATTCTACAAATCTTGTTCGAAGAAGATGTCTTTTCAGAATACAATCAAGATAGGCTATCACAAAACTATGGTGATCAAGTGATATAACTCAAGTCCAATAAGATTCCTAGAGGTCTTGTTACATTAGAGACTATCTTCAACAAGGATGATGAAGTCAAGAAAAATAAAGCTGGCCTGGTAGTCCAACAAGAACATTGTGTTGAACTAGAGTTGGAACCAGGTAAGAGCTTACAATTCGAAAAAGTGAACACTGAATTGGAGAAGCAAGCTTACACTCAGTTATTTATAGAATTCAGTGATGTATTTGCATGGCAATATGAAGACCTCAAGGGTTTTGATCCTGCCCTTGCTCAGTACACTATTGAGTTAGAACCAAATGCCAAACCAGTGAGGCAAAAGCAAAGGCCTGTTAATCCCAAGCTGGAGCCACTTATGCATAAAGAGGTACTCAAACTAATAGAAAGTGGTATCTACTACCCCATTAAGCATGCTAGTTGGGTTTCCAACCTTGTTCCTGTCAGGAAGAAGAATGGGGAGTTGAGGTTATGTGTTGACTTCAGGGATCTTAACAGGGCCTCTTTAAAGGACCGCCATCCATTACCCTCCATGGAACAAATCTTACAATGTGTCTCTGGATCTGAGAGATTTTCATTATTGGATGGCTATTCAGGATACAATCAGATCTTAATGAATGAAGAGGATCAATACAAGACTGCATTTACAACCAAGTGGGGAACCATGGCTTATCAAAAGATGCCCTTTGGTTTGTCAAATGCAGGTGCTACATTTCAAAAGGCAATGGATATGGCCTTCAAAAGCCTCATGTAAAAATTTGTACTGGTCTACTTAGATGACATAACTATTTATTTGAAGCATGCAATAGATCATGTCAAACATTTGAGGAAGATTTTTGAAAGATGTAGAGAATTTGGGATATCTCTTAATCCCAAGAAATGTGTGTTTGCAGTTCATGAAGGAAAATTGTTGGGATATGTAGTATCCAAAGAAGGGATCACAGTAGATCCTGAGAGAATTACAACTATTCTAGAGCTACCATTGCCACATCATAAGAAAAGTCTCCAATCTTTCATAGGAAATATTAATTTTGTTAGGAGGTTCTTGCCTAACATTGCAGATTTACTATAGCCTTTGACAAGCATGTTAAAGAAGAGTTCAGCTTTTCGTTGGACCAAAGAAAGGAGAGTCAATTTCCAAGCTATCAAAGAGGCCTTAACAGAAGCCCCTTCTTTCCTAAATTCAAATTTTATTAAGGATTTTATCCTTTATGCTTATGGAGGACATGATGCTATATCTCCAGTGTTGACTCAAGAGAATTCAGATGGATTGGAGCAGTCTATCACTTTCTTTAGCAAAGGTTTAGAAGAGTATGAACAAAGATACTCTTTTGTAGAGAAACATTTCCTATTTGTGGTGAAGAGCCTTAAAAAGTTTAGATATTTGTTGACCCATAGCAATGTACACTTGAGAGTTACTCATCCAAGTGTCAAATATTTTTTTCTTTCCAAAGACCTAAATGAGAAAATAGCTAGTTGGATCACCAAGGTGATGGAATATGACATTGATATTTAGACCACCAAGCTAGTTAGGGGAAGAGGTCTTTGTGAGCATTTGGCAAGGGATGAGAGTTCAAAGAAATCAGAGCAAATAGATGCATCTCCGGTGGTGTATTCCATAGAAGAACAAGTCAAGGCAACAAGTTGGTTGCCTAATATGGCCAATTATTTGAAAACAGGACAATGTCCTGCAGGTTTGGATTCAGCAAAAAGAAGATATTATAGATTGCAATCTATTCTTTTTGTGTTGATAGATGAACTTCTTTTTAGAAAAGATCACAATGGTGTCCTTTTAAGATGCATAGATTCAGAAAAGATAACTGGTGTCCTATTTGAGTTTCATGATGGACCTTTTGGAAGTCACTTTTCTCCTAGGACTACTACTTTTAAAATCATTAGGGTTGGATACTATTGGCCATCTATCTTTAAGGATAGTCATGACTATGTCAGAAAATGCATCAAGTGTGCCATGTTTGCAGGAAAGGAGAGGCTTGCAGCCTTGCCCCTACAACCAATCAGAACAGAGAAACCCTTCATGGAGTGGGGTATAAACTTCATTGGTATGATCAACCCTCCATCTAGTGCAGGCCATAAATGGATAATCACTGCAACCGATTACTTCACCAGATGGACAAAAGAAATTGCTTTAAAAGAATCAAATGAGAGTGTTGTCTTAAGTTTTTATGATGATATAATTCATAGGTTTGGCATTCCAAATTCCACCATCTCAGATAATGCATTAGCATTCATAGGCCTTAAGGTCTCAGAGTGGGTAGTCAAGAATGGCATCTATCTGAATACTAGTTCAAATTATTACCCTCAGGGCAATGGCTTGGCAGAATCAACAAATAAGAACTTGATTAGGATAATCAAGAAGACTCTTCAAGAAAACCAGAGGGATTGGCATACTAAACTCAGGTCTACCTTGTGGTTAGAAAGAATTATCCCAAAGAAAATCATTGGTAATTCTCCTTATATGCTAGTGTATGGTAGGGAGGCCAAGTTGTCTATTTCAACTGAATTACCAGCTCTGGACTTGGCTACTCAATATGCTCTATTTGAAGAGAAGGATCCCTTACAGATTAGATATGCTCACTTGATGGAGTTGGAAGAGATTAGAGACAAATCAATGCAGAGCATGGAATTTCATCAGATTCAAACAAAGAAGAGTTTTGATAAAAGAGCTAGGGTCAGGAATTTCAAAGTTGGAGATGTAGTCCTAAAATGGGATGAGTTCAGATCAAGGCCTGGCAGACATACAAAGTTTGATTCATTTTGGGGTGGACCATTTGTTATAACAGAGCACAAGGGATCCAATGCTTTTAGGCTATCAAATCTTGAAGGAGTTGCCTTGCCAATCTCAGTAAATGGATTCCACTTGAAGCCCTGCTTTGAGGTGAATCCCTCTCTATAAATTCTTGTAATTATGTGTTTTTCTGCTTCCTTTCCCTATTTTTTAGGTTAGTTTCCTATGTTCCAAGAAGTTCCTATGCATAGGTTCATCTCTATCAAATTTTTGTGTTCCTATAGTGACCCCATGCCCAATGGATTGTTTATAGGCCACTGAACAATGTCTAGCAGGCTAACATCCAGCAGAAATCACCAAAATGTTACCCTAATTTTCATGTGCATGAAAATTTGGTTAAACCTATTCCAAAATCTCTATTTTTATCATGCCAAGCATCCCTAAAATTTTCATGAATTTGTGCCTTGTCTTTTGGCCTCTGCAATTATTTCAAGTCCCTAGTCTGCAAGTTAAAAATTTGAAAAAAGTAGCCATTATGGCCCGAAAAAACCATAAGAGACCCTAGACCATGTTCTATTTGGTCATTACTTTATCAGCCACTTAAAGATCCCAATACCCACGTGCACTTTATTTTCCTTTGGTCATTGGTTCTCTAAGTCTTTCGGCGGTTATCTTTTCCTTTCAGCGATTCAGCAACTACAACATTCCTCTTTGTTGTGTATTATCTGGCGGTTACCTTTTCCCAACTAGTGACTTAGTGAAATAGTTAACTTCTCTTCAGTCATGTAGTCGCTAAGTGTTTGGTATTCTTATCTTGTGGGGGTCCTAGTTCTATAGGATTTGATGGTTGTCATCAGTTCATGAGGCTTTGTGTCAGAGCATGCGATCTCGCGATAGCCGTCAATCTTCCCCCTTTTCTCAGTGCTTCAAGCTTTTGTGGATCCACTGCCACAGTGTCCTACTTGGAGGTTTTTTATTGGTCAAAATGATGATGAATTTTATTTTTTCAGTGGGCCCAGGGATGTCAAAAGCTTGGGGATCTATGGTTGGTGTGTGTTCTCATGAAATGTGTCAGAGGTATGCGATTATAAGACAACCATTGATTCTCATTGGTGACGTAACTCTTCATGCCTGGCGGGTCCACTGCTACGTGTATGCAAACGACGGTTTCTCATTGGTCCACATGGTAGTGATTTGACAATGTGTCAGTGGGACTAGGTTTCCAGCATTTTAAAAGGCTGTGACATCTACAGAGGATCAACGGCTGGCACATGTCCACAAGGAATCTTTCAAACACATGTGATCATGCATCCACTGTTGATCTTACTTTATCTGTAGGCTATATTATGTGGTTCCTCTTTTTTGATGTGCTCAAATGTGATTGGTTGCCATGTGCTGATGAGGACTTCCAGGTGGACCGATGTGTCAGTGGGGTCACAGTTTAATGCAAATCTACAACGGGTGTATGATCTAAAGGAATATTTGAAGGGTGTGAGATCTTACGCCCGCCATTGGATAAGATCTTGTCTTAAGTGGGTCCGATGTCAGGGAGGTGCCGAGGTGTTTGCTGATGAGGCAAATGGAATGAATAGGAGAGTGTCATGTGGCACTCTAGGCCTAGGGTTAGTAAAGTATTAAGTGACTCAGTGACTGAAGGATTCTTGTGTTCGCTTAATGGAACTAGGGTTAGTTAAAAGACCCAGCGATTCAGCAAAATGCCTTGTTCGCTAAATCGCCTAACCAGACCATGGTAAAGCTATGGATTTCATGACTTAGAAATGGGTCTTTACTCATGTAGTCACTGAATGACTTAAAGGAATAAGGCTCAAAGTGGGTCCAAACATGCTGACGTGCTCGATGCTCATTGGTCAAGACTTCCTGATGTCGACTCAGACTTTTTAAGGGGTTTCACGATCATTTCAAAGTTAATCTAAGCCATTCATTTACTGAGAAGAAAAGGAAATCGATGGACACATTTTAAAATGACCGTCTAGCCATTAGTTTTCAAATTCAAATGTGTCTAAGAGGATTTTTTCCAGTATTTGATTTGCAGGCAGCAAGAGCCGAGGTAGCTTAGAAAATTTATGGTTCCAGGACATTTTGCAATTAAAGGAAGATGATGGGAATATCTGGGCAGCCGTCATGGGTTGTTTCTTGTCTCAGAAATGTACCAATTATGCATTCATGGCAAGACTTTTGTAGAAAGGTAGATGAGTCCAGATTGCTTGTCTGCAGGTTGATGTGGTACAGGGATGGGCACACAAACTTGAGCTCTGATCGGCCATAATTTTGCAAAAATAACATTTATGATCAGACTTGATCAAGCTAGGGTTTGTTTATAGTATTATAAAACTATGTAACCCTAGTTAGGTTTTTTTGACTCCTACCTGTGTGCAGTTGAGTATGTATATATTGTATTTTTGGAGCCTTAGTGCTCAGAGTTCACATTTTGTAAAGAAGAAAATCTCTTTCTTGGAAAGCTATCCATGGCATTTCTTCCTGCCCTCTGGTTTTCCACATTCTGTAATCTTTCATTGATAATACAAACATTGTAGAGGTATTTTGTGATAGTTCTTCATGTCCCTATGCTTCCTTGTTTGGATCATCTCTTATTGGGTTAAAGTATATGATGTTTTCAGTGATATCTTAGGGTTCCTGATCCCTCTTATTTTCTGTAACTGTGTGTGTTGATGTGTTTGATCTAATTTAGATGTTTTTGTGGGTATACTTCAGCCCCCTAATAGTCTTGTGTCATTCCTACACTGAGTTGCAGAAGTGAATGTCTATTTGCAATTCATTGGATGTGTCTTATGTTCAAGCCCTCCTATGAAACACTTATGCAAGCCTATTCAGTAATTTGTGACCTACTAGACCTAAGCCTTTCATTGATTCCATTCCTCTATACTGAGATCCAAACCCTAATTTTGTTGTATCACCTAGTAGGTAGTTTGCTTTCAGCCATTTCCCTTTCAAGCATTCCTTCTATCCCTTTCCCTCAAAAGATTTATTTTTCTATCAAGAAGCAAAGTAAGGTGATTATCCAAGAGGAACCAGCCTATAATTTGGAGGTCTCATCTCAGTTAGCATAGGTCCCACACCTGGAGATGATTCCCATGTTATACTAGGTTATCAAGACTATGAGAGCTTGAGACAAGGGTGAAAACTTAGTGTATAACACAAACAAAATTCTTCTTCGCATGTTTGCACAAATCTGTACATGAAGTCTTTCAAATATAGAATTAGAGAGAATAGGGATCTTTTATTGATTGAATGGAAAAATTACATAGAGTACCCATACTGTTCAACAACACATCTTCCACCCACCTAAAAGGGATATATGAATACTTTCCTCAATGGATCCAAACATTTTTCAAATGGTTGTGACCATTGGGCAGTTATTTCACAGGTCAGTAGAAACTTTCCAAAGAAGTTGCTGACAACATTTCTTACATTATTGCAACTTTTACAAAATGTTGCATTGTTCCTCTTAATGAGCCTTGAGGCCTAAGCCTTGTTATTAAACAACTTAAGAATAAACCTTGGAAACCTAACATCCTAAATGTTCCTTTGGACCATAGTCAAAACCCATGGTTTATAACCACACCGAGGGTGACTAGGTCTTACAAGTAGGCTTATTAAAATTAACCTATCAATCTAGAAGTTGTGAAGAGTGGGGAGTGCTCCTTGTGTGCTCCTACTTGGGTACTCCTGCACCAGTGATCTTGGCCTGGTTGTGATATAGGAATGATGTCTTGTGTTTGTTTACAAGTTTATGTAACTATTTCATTGTTTGGAATATCATTACGATATTAGAATTGACTAATGACAAGGACAAGATTGGCATTGTAGGCACACATGAATACAATGTAGCACATAAATTTTGAATTCACTTAAATGATGAATTACATATGTGAACACATGTAGCACATAAAGAATTCACATAAATTTGATTAAGTCATGAAGCATACATGTAGCACATATTTTATAAAGCATACAACATGAATTCACTTAAGTCATGCACGTAGCCCATACACATGAATTTAGGTTATGAAGAATGTACTTGAATATACATGAATATACTTAAGGCATAAATCGTACACATGAGTACATACACACAAGCATATTTACATACTAACAATGAATAAATGAACACATGTAATTAAAAAATTGGATCGAATATAAATTTTCATATATATCAAAATGAATAATAATTCTGTACATATTTACATGTCAACATATCTAGATACAATGTGGCATATGCCATCCCAAAATGTGTCATATGACATCTCAAAATAAGAAGTTTAACTACAAATGTTTCAAGGACATCCTATTCTACTAGTGGATCATCAAAATGTAGCCTCTTTGAAGTACTCTTTGGCTCTGATGGATCCTGCATTCAAACACAAAAGTGAAACCCCAAGTTAGATTAAAATTCAGAATCATAGTCAACAACAATAAATAAAATTTAAACTAAAATTGAACTCTCATATATCTCTCCTCTCTGTCTCCTCCTGCGGATAGGAGACCTAATATATTTCCTTGGTAGTGCAAGAACAGTGCCACCAATGTCGAGTCCCACCTGTATATGTTTGCAAACATGAGATTGATCTACGAGTTATAATATTTAATGTTAAATACTTGGTAACAATTATGTGTTTACAAAATAACTGAATTAATATTAAAACTTATTTGTGTTGAACTTTCTTCACGGATTGTTGGCTAAGTCATCAGAGATACAAACCCTTAGCATTCTACCTCCCTCAAACTAGGAGTGACCTACAAAAGTCAAATAGATACATCATACCATCATAACTTGACCATATTATATATACTTGATAGTAAAATACACACAAATAACTTTAGAAATGTACGTACCATGGGGCTATCACTGCGAATGGATATGCATGTGACTCTATAGTGACAATAGGATCTCACAGAATCATCATATGCCACTCTCTGTCAAATAAACTATGTAAATTAAAAATGAGTACGCACAACTAACAAGTATACATGTATGCATAAATAAACTAAATTACTTAATTACCTTTCCATTGTCAATGACTGACACCTACACTCCCTCACATTGCCCCCCGGTGGCAACTAGTGACACATGCATTAGTATGTAAAAGATGATCATAAAATTTTGAAAACAATGTACATATACTATTATCATAATTTAAAAGGAAACCAATGAGTACATTATAACATATGTACCGTGGAAGTGTCAAGACCAAACGATATGGCTAAAAGTGTGGACCCCTCCACCTGTACCATCTCCTCCTCTCTCATCAACTGAACATAAATGTAACACATAAAAAGACATAAGTGGGAAATTATTATAAGGAAATTCTACTAAAAATATGAACAATAAAATTTAAGTACAATGTAAAAAATGAACTATTTACCCTTACCGTAATAGTGGGAGTCCATGGCTCTATAGGCCCCTAATGCACATTTCCATGAGCTGCTTCAATGCCTATAGTGTGATGTGTATAATCAACCACCTTGAAGGTGAAAGTATATTCATCACTATCAGTCAAGGGACCTAAGCACATATTCTTTCATATAATGCAAATGTGGGGCACACAAACATGTGAGCTCATGGAGGATGTGGAAGCACTAGAAGCATCATGATGAGGAGGCAACAATGTCATGCTTTGCATAACAAGAAGATCATTCAAGGTGTGAATGGCTCGAATAGTTTGTGAACCGGCCTAGACAGTAATGTCTAGATGCTGCACTGTAGGAGGTGGTGAAATATTGGGAGGGGGGACATATGTGCAGGATTTCACCCATTGTGCCCATGGTCTGTCCTATGGAGTGCCTAAACCTACACCCTGGTTCAGTCTCATACTCCAATAATTGACCATGTGACCGAGCACAAATTCAGCATACAATTTTTTAATAAAATAAAATGGGACATCCAAATTTTTGTGAGGTGGTCTATCAAAAACCATCCACCAACGGTCCCAAAAGTTTTCATGTATTACACTATTTGTGCACCATTTAATCGACAACTTGGTTTTCTTAGTGTCAACTTTTAGACCAGTTTTAGGATCCACAAAAAGATTAGCTATGTCATGTTTTTTTATATTTAGGTTCATGAGTTGATCATAATCAAGCCCATCATCAAACTGGGCATGCATGGAATCGCGCCAAAGAAGTGTAGCACTATGTTTCTGTGTAAGTTTCTCCATGTTTTCAATAATTGAGTTCAATGTCGTAAACATGGGGCACAATGTGGGGATATTGGCATAGGTGGGTTGAAATCCTCTAAGTTCATTTAGATTATCTCATATTAGATCCTTTAAATGGTGAGGATTTGTGATAGATGCATCTTCTAGAGGTGGGGGATTATTGGGAGGTGGTTTTGGATTGTTCACAGGATCATTAGGAGGGTTTTTTGATTCCATGTTTGATTACAATGAAAAAAAAAAAGATAATTACAATGAATTTAAAAAAAAAATACAAAAACTCATTTAAACGGCTAATTTTTATATAAAAACTATAAATTTATAGTAAAAAAAAATAAACACAATAAAAATTTAAAGATTGGGACTACCTTAGATTTTAGCAGAATTGGATAGGTGATTGCAAAGTGGATATCTAAAACCCTCAACCGCGTTCACGATTCCAAAGTGAAAATGTTGAACGCAGCTGGGGGTAAAGAGTTATATTTACTAGCAAATATTGGATATCTGATGAGGCCTTTTTCTTTGGCTTTTGGCTTGGCCAGGTGTATTGACACCTAGGCCTACTAAAAAGTCAACATATGCATTTGTGTGCTTTTGGACGAGTGAAAATATGTTTTTTTCACATCACCACTTTTTGGCATACCATGATCCTACACATACCATCCCATACAAAGAGAAATGGCCCTTCTTCCACTTCTCATAATTTTTTTGAACCACCATGTTAGCTCTAACCTTATCATACCCTTTCAGGCACATTGTGAAAGGTGTAATCTTGACTTTTGACAATTTATTCTAAACCATAGCTTCCTCAAGTCCCATTTTCTATAATTTTTAGGTTATTCCCTATGTAAATCATCTCTCATTTTCTCACCACTAACAAGAATAGAGGCACCCTCAATAAAATAGTTTTGAAAGAATAGAAAATCCAAAATTAACACAATATCAAACACCCACAAAGCATCCAAATAAACATTATATAAATGCATATCACCTCCACATAGGAACACTCTCATGCCATAATTAGGGTAATAGTTACAAGAAATTATATTAGTCATTAAATTGGGAGTGTTTCCAACATTCATCATATTCCTTTCATATCGTACTATGACATATATCTTGGGGCAATAAATTTTCCCCTCTACAATGAATAAGTTCATTACAATTTACCCCATAATTATCAAGCATGTCCATAGAAGCATTAATTTCCTAGTAAGCATGCTTAATGACCACACATTTACGGGCCTTGATGATTTCATCAGATTTTTGAATGATTGTATCAATAGCCCATGATGGCTAATTAGACCCATCAAGACAATTAATTATGTTCATTGAGTCCTCTTCCAACCATAAATATTTAGAGTTTAAATATTTTACAATTGAAATAGCTTTCCATGCCCCCACAAATTTGGCATAGTGACTAGATTGTTCACCCAAAGGACTAGCTACAACCAGGCAACATCTAGCAGAATTTTGATTAATTCCCCAAAAACCATCCTTCCCAGGATTACTAGTGCAAGAGCACCCTCAAACTCATTATTGATGGATTAATGGGAAGGGTTAGGATACTAACTGGATCTTGAATCCGATGATGTAATAAATTCCTACTTTTTAAGGAAAGGTGACAATAGGTAGTGTTATAAACCTAGTTGTCTACCTTAGCCAGTTGTTGGACAATTTATTTAGTAAGGGCTAGTATAGACAATAAGATAGTTTTTGTTTGCGACATAGCTAGGAGTAAGTTCAGAGCTTGTGCTCTTGAACTTAGATACTAGGATGTCTATTGAATCCTCACCTAAGATTTCATGTTTGTACAAAATGTACGGAGGAAGTTATCACTGTTTTACCGAGATAGAACTGAAGGCAGTAGGTTTTGAAAATGTTGTCAATGTTGTAATGTGCAACTTTTTGAAAAGTTGTCATTTTTTAATCTCAATGGTTATAAACCATCTCAGTCAGTTGGAACCAATTGAGGAATGTATAAAATTTTGATCCAAGAGAGTTGGAAGAAGTTGGAAGATTTGTAGAAGCTTTGATAACTGATTTTAATAAAAACTCTTTGATTTCCTGAGAATTATACTGTGTTTTTGAATTGTACGGATTGGTACAGTCATACATGTGCATTTTAATGAATTTGGAAGTTATTTCTATGTCTTATGAGTTATTTTAAAGTAATTTGAGGTCTTGAATCGATCGGAATTAAAGGTTATCACATTTTGTGTGTTCGCTAGTTGTAGGAAGACCCGATGTAGGGTTTCAAAACAAAATTTCCCTTTCCAGGAGACTCCACCATGGGAAATTGCTAAGAATTGGTGGAAGGAAAGGAGGGAGGATTTACTATAGGATTTTTGAGGTCTTATATCTGGAGACCAATGGAGAAAGGAGGAAATATTAAACCCTCTGGACAGGCATCTCTATGTGACTGTCCAGATTTGTGGGTTTGAATGTACAACTCAGCCCAAGGGTGGAATGGATATCTAAATCCTCAAATTTAGCTATTTTTTGAAATCCTACAAGTGTTCCAATAGTTTATATTTGAATATGGAAAAGGTTTCTAACACTTCCTTTGTTAAATCGAGCTAATGGGCCTATTAGGCTTAGGAGAGATTTGTGGACAGTCGGAGTTTGGAGATTGGTCAAGGCTCCAACCTTGGTGTGTACTATTGGTAGGTTGATTTAAACCTTTGAGGGTGGTTAAGACCTAAATTGGTGGAGTTACAAGTAGGTTTCCGTTAAGGTTTCAAATTTTCTCCTTGTAGCCTATAGTGGGTTTTGGTGTCTGAAATTGTGTTCAGAGGTTGCTAAGTGTAGGTTTGGCACTCCATTTCATTGTAAATTGATATTGAACCTTGAGTAGACCCTGGTTCCATCCCTAGATTGATAGGGTTGATTTGTGTGAGTTATTTCCTTAAGGGTGTAAGGGATTGGGTTGAAGAACCAATCTTGATTTGTGGCTTTTGGGAACTCTATGTCAGAGCCCTAGTTTGTATGGGGATAGAGGGTATCAAGGACCTCTAAGTGATTCTTTTGAGTATAGTTTGGGGCTCTACTCCAAGTGGTCCAAACTTGGTGTGTACTATTGGTAGGTTGATTGAAACCTTTGAGGGTGGTTAAGACCTAAATTGGTGGAGTTCCAAGTAGTTTTCCCTTAACGATTCATATTTTCTCCTTGTAGCCTATAGTGGGTTTTGGTGTCTAAAAATTTAGAAGAAAATAATGATTCAAATTTTCTATTTGTTGGTGAAAGAGAGTTTTTGAAAACCTTGAAAGAAGATAAGGACCCTTGTTATACCCTAGTCTCGTTGCCAAAGGATGATAGACATAAGAAGTCTAAGAATGATATAGGTCCCTTGAGGAGAGTAGGCCCTAAAGAAGTTGCAGACCTACTGAGTTATTATAAGGACATTGTCACTAAAGAATCACCAAATGAATTGCCACCAATCAAAGATATAAGCCATAATATTGACTTAATCCTAGGAGCAACATTGCCCAACAAGGCTGCATATAAGTTCACCCCTGAACCAAATAAGGAGATGGCAAGACAAATCCAAGAACTCTTGGATAAGGGCTTGATCACTAAAAGCCTCAGCCCTTGTGTAGTACCCACTCTTTTGGCCCCTAAGAAGGAAGGCACATGGAGGTTGTGCACTGATTCTAGAGCCATAAATACAATCACAATTAGGTACAGATTTCCTATGCCTAGGATAGAGGACCTATTGAATCACCTAGGAGGTGCAAGATACTATTCTAAGGTAGAATTCAAGAGTGGTTATCACAAAATAAGGATAAGGGATGGTGATGAATGGAAGACCACCTTCAAAACCAATTAAGGCTTGTATGAATGGAGGGTGATGCCCTTTGGTCTATCAAATGCCCCAAGCACATTCATGAGGCTCATGAATGAAGTGCTAAAACCATTCCTTGAAAAAAAAATTATAGTCTACTCTTATGACATCCTTATCTTCAAAAAGAGTAAGGAGGAACATTTGGAGCACCTTGATCTAGTCTTGAAGAGGCTACATGAAGAAAAGATCTTTATAAATCTAGAAAAATGCATTTTTATGTAGGAAGAACTTTTCTATTTGGGATTTTTGATTGAAAGTGGGAACATCAAGATGGATCTTGAGAAGGTAGAAGCCATCCTAAGTTGGCCTTCTCCAAGGACAATGAATGAAGTAAGAAGCTTTCATGGGCTTGCATCCTTTTATAGGAATTTCATCAAGAATTTCAGTCAGTTGTGTGCACCAATCCTTGAGATAAAAGGTGGGCAAAAATGTAAGTTTGTGTTGAAAAAAGTGGCAGAGGAAGATTTTCAAATTCTAAAGAAAAAGGTAATGGAAAAGCCTATACTTGTGTTCCCTGATTTTCAAAAGGTTTTCACTATTGAATGTGATGCATCAAACCTAGCCATTAGGGCTGTCTTGAGCCAATAAGGCAGGCCTGTGGCCTTTTTCAGTGAGAAGCTAAATGAAGCAAAGAGGAAATATTCCTCTTATGATTTGAAACTATATGCCTTAGTCCAATCATTTAATAAATGGAGGCATTACCTCCCGCCTAAGGAATTTGTTGTCTTCACAGACAACCAAGCTTTTAGTTTCTTGAATAGCCAAGAGAAACTAAGCCACAAACACATGAAGTGGGTGGAGTCAATACAAGCTTACACATTTTCAATGAAACATAAGAAGGGAGTTTCCAACAAGGTGGAAGATTCTTTGAGCCAAAGATCATTAGTTGTTCAAAAAATCCAACTTCAAAGTGTAGGGATAGACTCATTGGAGGACATGTATAAGGACGATGATGATTTCAAAGATATCTACAAGGTGTGTTCTAATTTTTCTAAAGCTTATCATGTGGAATATGCAGATTATTTGATCAAAAATGGTCTATTGTTCAAAGGACATCAATTGTGCATTCCCAAGTGTTCCACGAGGGAGAACATCATTAGGGAGAAGCATGCAGGCAGCATGGGAGGACATTTTGGATTAGACAAGACCTTGGAATAGGTGAGAAGGTTCCACCATGGGCCCAAGCTTCAGAATGAAGTGAAAAATATTATGGAGACATGTACTATTTGTCAGAGGGCCAATGGTGCATCTACAAATGCAGGGTTATACCAACCCCTACCTATTCCTACAAGGCCTTGGGAGAGTTACAACATGGATTTTGTGATGGGTTTTCCTAGAACACAAAAGGGATATGATAGCATCTATGTTGTAGTGGATAGGTTTAGTAAGATGGCCCACTTTATCCCTTGCAAGAGCACCAATGATGCATCATCCATTTCCAATTTGTTCTTCAAGGAAATTGTGAGGATTCATGGTTTACCCCAAACCATACTGTTAGACAGAGATGTGAAGTTTGTTGGACATTTTTGGAAAACCTTGTGGGAAAGGTTAGGGACTAATTTGAGTTTTAGCTTGGCCTATCATCTACAAATGGATGGGTAGACATAGGTTGTCAACAAGTCCATTGGAAATCTACTTAGATGCTTGACAAAGAAATATGGAGACAAGTGGGATTTAGTCCCACCACAGGCAAAATTTTCTTTCAATGACTCAGTCAATAGAAGCATAGGGAAAAGTCCCTTTCAAATTGTGTATGGAAAAATTCCAAGAGGCATCTTGGAGCTCAATGATCTTCCATCAGACACTCCAATCAGTGCTCATGGTGAAGAATTTGCAGAGAGCATGAAGGAGATACATGATTCAGTCAGGTTGGCACTTGAGAAAAGTGCAGAAAAGTATAAGCAAGCCAAAGATAAGCATAGGAGGGATATCTAGTTGTAGGTTGGAGACTTGGTGTGGGCACACTTGAAGAAGGAAATATTTCCTAAGGGCAAGCACACTAAACTACTCATGAAGAAGATTGGACCCTGTCTAATCTTGAAGAAGCATGGATTGATTGCATATGAGACTGAGTTGCCCTCTAATCTTGGTATCTCTCCCATATTCAATATTTGTGATCTAACCCCTTACAAAGGTGATGTGAATGCATGATTAGCTATGCAGGTGGAAGAACTTGAAGAGGATGTTGCAGGGATACCCCCTCGTGAACCAAGAAAACTTGAGAAGATCTTAGACACAAAGGTCATCAAGAGGACCAAGAAGAATGTATATAATAATTACTTGGTGAAATGGAAAGGAAGTCTTGAGGAAGAATCAATGTGGATGGATGAAGTGGAGATTCAAAATCATGGCTCAACTTTGCAAGATCTCATCTCAAGAGGACTTGAGATCAGAGCACCCCGGGATTATGGTGCAAGAGCACCCTCAAACTCATTGATGAAGGATTAATGGGAAGGGTTAGGATACTAATTGGATCTTGAATCCAATGATGTAATAAAGTCCTATTTTGTAAAGAAAGGTGACAATAGGTAGTGTTATAAACCTAGTTGTCTACCTTAGCTGGTTGTTGGATAATTTATTTAGTAAGGGCTAGTATAGACAGTAAGATAGTTTTTGTTTGCGACATAGCTAGGAGTAAATTCAGAGCTTATGCTCTTGAGCTTAGATACTATGATGTCTATTGAAGCCTCACCTAAGATTGCATGTCTGTATGGAATGTACGGATGAAGTTATCACTATTTTACCATAGATTTGAAGCTGGTAGGTTTTGAAAATATTGTCAATGTTGTAATGTGCAACTTTTTGAAAAGTTGTCATTTTTGAATCTCAATGGTTATAAACAATCTCAGCGGGTTGGAACTGATTAAGGAATGTATAAAAATTTGATCCAAGAGAGTTGGAAGAAGTTGGAAGATTTGCAGAAGCTTTGATAACTGATTTTAATAAAAACTATTTGATTTCCTGAGAATTATACTGTGTTTTTGAATTGTATGGACTAGTATGGTCATAAATGTGCATTTGAATGAATGTCGAAGTTGGTTCTATGTCTTATGAGTTATTTTCAAGTAATTTGAGGTCTTGAATCAATTGGAATTAAAGGTTAGAACATTTTTTCTGTTCGCTGGTTGTAGGAAGACCTAGCGTAGGGTTTCAAAACAAAATTTCTCTTTCCAGGAGACTCCACCATGGGAAATTCCTGAGACTTGGTGGAAGGAAAGGAGGGAGGATTTACTATATGATTTTTGAGATCTTGGATCAGGAGACCAATGGAGAAAGGAAGAAATATTAAACCCTTTGGATAGGCATCTCTATGTGACTATCCAAATTTGTGGGTTTGAATGCACAACTCAGCCCAGGGGTGGAATGGAGATCTAAATCCTTGGATTTAGTTGTTTTTTGAAATCCTACAAGTTTTACAATAGTTTATATTGGAAGATGGAAAAGGTTTCTAAGACTTCCTTTGTTAAATCGACCTAATGGCCCTATTAGGCCTAGGAGAGATTTATGGACAGCCGGACTTTGGAGATTGGTCAAGGGTCCAAACTTGGTGTGTACTATTGGTAGGTTGATTGAAACCTTTGAGGGTGGTTAAGAATTAAATTTGTGGAGTTCCAAGTAGGTTTCCCTTAAGGATTTATATGTTCTCCTTGTAGCCTATAGTGGGTTTTGGTGTCTGAACTTTAGGAATACACCTTTTCAATTGCGCCTTATCCCAAAAGGGTCTTTGGCCATCAGTGAAGTGTAATTAAATGGTAGAGGCAATCGAGAAATTGCTACTTGAGTTGTCACCCTACATAATAGAATCTCTAGAATCAAGAGTTATTTATATAGAAGATAAAAAGGATATCAATAGATAGTAAAGCTGCAACCAAACTACAAAGAGAGACCCATTCAAAATCCTTCTAGTACTCAAACACCCAAACAAAAAGGAAGTAATGAATTGATCTTTCCACACCTTAAAAGATGAGTTCTGAATGAGGGAAATATCCAACAACCATCTATCTTTGCAGAATATGATCTTCTTGCCATTGCCCAGTTTCCATCTTCTACCTGAAGTGATCCAATCTTTAGACAATCAGATAAAATAAAAAATGTAAGATCCCTCCAGCTGAATAATAATAGTGTGTCTGACTTTTTGGAATGAAGGAAATCGGTTTTCCAATTTAAAAAAATTCATTTTTAGTGCCTTCGCTCGAAGTACCCTCTTCATGCGAAGGGGATGATTGGCTTCGCATGAAGTACCATGCATGGGGTACTTCACGTGAAGGGGGTCTTCGAGAGAAATACCCCACGTAGGGTACTTTGAGCAAAGCCCCCTTCGAGTGGAGCCACTTTTTCATCAATTTTTTTATAAATTCCGGCTTCCTATTTCATTTTCACCATTTTTTGTTTGAGATTTTGTGGACTCAGGGCTTAGAGCAAACCGGTGACGTCCACTATGACATCAACACCTCTCGAGAGTTTTCAACCTCTTTAGATTGTTAGTAGTATTAGGTACACACATTTTTCTCATTTTTTATTGTAAATTATATGTTTTATATTTATTTTAGTTAGTTATTTGTTTTAAATAATTTTTAGTTTGTAGAAATGTTAGAAAATCATAGTTAAATTTTAGAATATTTTAGAAAATGGCAATAGAATGCTATCTAATATGTTAGAAAATTGTAGTAGTACTATTAGAAAAACATAGTAGAACTGTTAGAAAATGTTAGAAAACATTAAAAAACCGTAGTATAAATGTTAGAATATGTTAGCAAATGTTAGAAAATCATAAATTAGTATACATTAGAAAATATTAGAAAATTTTAGATTAGTATACATTAAAAAATATTAGAAAATTTTAACTTAGTATACATTAGAAAATATTAGAAAACTGTAACTTCTAGTATACATTAGAAGATATTAGAAAAACGTAGTAGAATGTTAGCAAATGTTATAAATTGTAACTTAGTATGTTATAAAATGATAGAAAATCATAGTAGTTTGTTACCAAATGTTAGAAAATATTTACAAAACATTAGAAACCATAGTAGCAATGTTAGAAAATGTTAGAAAATATTAAGACCTTACAAAAATTATTTTAAAAATATTTGATTTAAAATTTCTTTTAAAGTTAGTAAATATTAGGAATATGTCTCTCTCTCTCTCTAAATTATGTGCATATGTTTTAGAGTTACATGTATAAATGTTATTCATGTAGATTTAGATGTTAAAATATTATCCTAGGAGGATCAAGCCTTAGTACATCATAGTATCTGGTGCAGGGCACCTAAGTAAGACTACCTAGTAACCTAGGGTCCCTAGTGTTTGATTTTTCTCTTGTAGTGGCCTTAGCCAATCCACTAGTGAAATAAGGAGACTATTTGGTCTCTAATGTGTTTTGGTTTAGTTTGATAGCTCTTAATTGGGTTCCCTAAGTCCTAGTTGAGTCTAGTTGAGCCAAATTTGGTAAACTTAGCCAAATTGCCAAAAGGTGGAAAATGTTGTAAAATCCCTCTTTGATGTTTTTAGAGGTTAAACATGCTCTTAGTGACCCAAGAATGATCAGGAGTGAGTCACACAATGGTGTGACCAAGTGGTTAGGCAAACCATAAAAATTTATTGTGACAACTTTGAAATTGTCATGACAACTTTAGAAGTTCTCATGACAACATTTCCCTGAACCTAGGAAAAGGCTCAGAGATGCCCAAATCTCAACCCAAGGGTCCTAACACATGGTATTGGGTATATATTGGTTAAAAACCCTAATTTAGGGTGTTGGAAGTCATGTTGTACAGAAACCAAGATCTGGAAGGATGATTTTTTGTATAAGTTTTTGTAGAACTTGAAGGTTTTGTGTGTATCAAAGTTGATAGAAGGATTAGTGGAGTGACTATGACTTTTAAGTATGATATATTAGTCTTATTTTTCATTATTTGTGGTAGCAGTTTACCATTTTGTGAGGTTTCAGTGTCCTTTACTTAATCCTTTTTTTTCTGGTCTGTCTCGGGTTGGTGGAGATAGAGTTTGCTAAATGGAGTCCTAGCTCACTCTCCCACCATACAAATTGTATGACCCTTTGGGATCTATGACTATACTCCATGTGTATCTATATGGTACAAGATGGGGGCCTAGAAAGCATGGAAGATATTTTTAAGGTGATTCCCTAGGTGAACTAGGAGTGCATGGCTAGGGATCACAGTGTGTTGTAGAGATGAGGAGAGCGATTAAAATAACTCATTGCTTCAATCCAAGCATATGGAGAGGAGGCTATGTGAGATGAGAATCATAACCAACAAGGAGGAGTCTTGGTGAATGGTTTTGTCATGTGAAATACCAAACCTTCACTGGTTCAGTCAGAGAATTAGGAAACCCTTTTTTATAGGCCTATTTTTAGCAAACCCCTGTTTGAACAGGTTGGGGAAAGGAAACCTGATGGATTTGAAATCTCTTCCACAAGGGTACTTTAATCTATAATTTTTTGGGTACTTTGTTGAGCAATTTTTTGAGCTATAAGCCAAAAGGTTTCCAATTAGGCCTAATAGCCTTGTAGCCCTATTTGGGACAGTCAGCAAAGGAACCTTGAAAATGATAGGGTGTTCCTTGAAAGTAATAAAGTTAGGCATGATTTTATATCATATACTAAATGAATTAACCCTCCTCTCCATCCGAGGGTCAGTGTAGACAAGGGTCAATATTTGAGGATGATGGTGTTAGAAGGCACCCATGGATTAATGTGATGGAAGCTTGATTCAACATTGGTGGTAACAAGTTAAATAGGGAAAGGATTGTAGTTTGAATCCTTGTGCGTTTACAAGGTCAAGGACCCTATAGCCTAGAGACATAGCCTTGTATGATCCTAGAAGAATCTAGGATATAAGGAGCAAGACTTGTGTTAAATCAGATTGGTATCAGAGTAGGGTTAAATATTTGGAGGTTAGTGTATGTCTCTATATACTGGTCAATTAGTATGGGAGAGCACTATGGTGAAAATGAAAAGCTATCTAGAGAGGTGGAAGAGAAAAAGGAGAGGAATAGACTCCTTGAAGATGCCATGGATGAGATGAGGATCAAAATCCAAGAAGTAGTTCATAAGAGATCTCTAGAATAGAACAAAGATGCTGAAAATAGTGACATGGGTAAAAAAGGTTATTGATGAAGATGTTAGGAATGGGAACACTAAGAGGGGGGGGGGGGTGAATCAATGTTCATTGTATTTTATCTTTCTTCTTTAATCTTTATACTAAAATTAAATGCTTAAGTACCAAATTAAACATTAACATAAACATGAAAGATGAAATCAACACATGAAACCAATATGGTTATGGGAAAATCCAAATAGGTAAAAACCCCAGTGGGAATTGACACCCACTAATATTCTATACTAGTGTTTTGTGATCCTTGTTAGAAGATCCTTAACCCTGTTAGGAGTTGCTTTACAATGCTTTAAGTAAAATAGACCTTTTCAAGGGTCAAACCCTATTAGGAGTCTTTTACAATAGTCCCTATCAGGGGAGTGGATGCACTATCCTAGAGCTCACTACTCAAGTGGTGAAGGCTACAACCTTCTAATTTCAGATACACACTATATCTACTGGATGAACTGTCATTGTGACACTGCTTGTGAGATTAGTTCCTTTGATGCGTTGATGCTTTGACCTCTAGAAAATCTCTAATACATCTTATAGAACTTCTTCTCTTCTTGTCACAACTCTTTATCAACTTCCATACCCAATACAATGGGCGCATCTTATATTTATACGTGCATAAAAAATAAACAACTAGGTCGGCCCTTAAACCTATTAAATACAATGCTTCCAAATGAATTGGCTTGAACACATTTACAATTAAAAATATATACATTTAGGAAACATAATTACAATAGGTGCATAGCCTTTACAACATTATAATATAGTCGCAACTCAAAATGATAACTATCGGTTGTTACTCTATTCTTCACTGGCACACACTGGCTGTGCAACTTCAACTGATTGTATCTCTCTCATCCTTGCATATCTAATTATGCACTCATATACTAAGCATGAATATAGTCAAGCCAAATTAAATTCCAAGGGGCATACCATAATTATTCCTTACGCATGTCTATTGATGCTCTTAGCTGTAGGAACTCTGTACACTGTCCAGTCTTCAACGCTTCATCGATTTCTGATCTTCTCATCAAGTGTGCTAACTCCAAACTGCTATATGAATTTGTTGCTAGAATGAAAACACTATATTAAGTCATATACATCAGTGTAGCCAACTTGCCAAAAATCTCCCCATTTTTCATTGATGGCAACAAAGGAATATCGCTAAGTTGCTAACTGTTCTTGATACACAAAACTTTTATCTTCTATACATATACTTATATCTCCCTATACATATTATCATCCATATTCTATACACAAATCCCCCTTTGACATTAATGAAAAATGTGTTTCAAAAATTGTATCTATACATACTTAGTAAGGCAAAACATAAGGATATGCTATCTTTAGGTTCTGGATCTCCTTCTTCCAAAATGTGATCAAAGAGTTTATTATTTGGAGATGGGCACATAATGCATACTGAAGCTTCTCCATATTCTTTAAATATGTGGAAGGACCTTGATCATATGTCACCATAGTGGCATCAATCTCCTTGATATTTTGATTTAGAATGTCTAATGAGGGCGCAAGAGCATTCCTCAACTAAGTCTATCTAGCCCTTAACTTTGTCATCTCTTTTTCCGCCATCTCAATTTTTTCTATCTGACCTTGGTAGACATTATTGCACATGTTCACATATGTGGATTTGTCTTTCATTGAACTCTTCACTTTTTCAATCATAGCTTCAGCCTCTTTGATTTTCTTGAAATGAGCATCGGTGAGCTTATCTTGATCCATGCATTCTGCAATGATTCTTCTTCCTTGATCTGCAAATTATTTTAGGGATGCTTGACCATTCTTGAGTGAGCTAAGGTCAAGTGCAAAGTTTCTAACCAATTCATTCAATCTCTTCTTCAGATACTTTTATTCCACAACTAGGGATGTAGATTCTTCAAGGCTTGAGAAATTGCTTTTGAAATGTGAGATGATTGTACTCACATCATCAAAAGAGTGTATCTTTGACACTTTCTTGTCTTCTGGCAATAAATTGTTTAGAATTTTTACTGATTCTACCAGGAGGGGATTCCTCATTACTTGTTTTTCTTTGGCCTTCTCCATAGCTAAGACACTGAACTTAATCAGGTCTTCTTCTCTCCATGAGTCCAAACTAGATGTGTCAGGTGTCAAACTTGACAAAAATGCTATAGAGGGAGTGATGGGAGTGCTATCCATCACTTCTTGTTTTACCTTGACTAGTTCAACTGATGGTTCATTATTCTTTTCTTTTTCTATTTCTTTCTTTTCTAATTTTTTTTCTATTTTTTCTTTTTCTTGTTCTTTTTCTTCCATCTTTTCTTCTTCTTTCTCATCTATTATATTTTCAATCAATACCTCTTCTTGATGAATGGGAAGTGTGTTTCAACATATAATTTCAGCTTCTTGTGTGCTCACAAAAGCTTCCTCAAACTTGTCCAACTCAGTGTCAGTGGCCGCCATGGCTATCTCAACATTATCAATGATAATGGTGCTATCCTTGAGTGACTCTATCATGGGCATAGACTTATGTAACTCTGTTTGTGCTTCCACTGTAGGCGCTGAATCCTGAGGACTTGTAGATTGTATCTTGATGGTCTCTAACCCTTTGGTAACCAATGTGGGTACATGTGTTGTGGGTGCAATAGGTGGATACATGTTCTTGTTCATAAAGACCTTCTCAAAGGATTTCTCTATTTCTTTGGCAACTAACTCATAATTTTTACCCATTATATTCAATGTTCTTGTCTTGGTTCTAAGGTGAGGCTCCACTAGAGCTAACATCAACTTATTTTTTTCTAGCTCACATACAGGAATGGTTTCATCTAAGATCTTTTCCCTTATTTGCAGATTTTCTTCAATAGCCTATCTCTTTTGGAATTCTAGGATATTCCATACATTGTCAGGGATCATTGTTTTTAGTTCCAATACTATCCTTTTGAACTTGATCATGTGCTTTATGATCATGCTATGAATCTCTGACTTGTCAATTTCACTATATTTTTAGTAAAATTTCCCTACTTGATCAATTCTTCCCTCATCAATTATTCTGGCACTTAGCACACTAAGACTAGGTTTGAAACTTACTTTAGGAGGTGCTTGAGTGTTCCTTCTATTCCTTGTGACTCTTGAGGATGGACGACTAGTGCTGGTTTCTTTCTTCCTCTTTTGCATTTCCTTATACTTAGGAGGAGTAGTAAGGTCAATGGTTTTCTTGGGTGCAGAAGGAGTATCAGTAGTTATATCCTTTTGTTCATCAGATTTCTCTATCTTCACCTTGGGATCATGTGGTTCTTCCTTTGCTACATTTGTGCTCTTTAGTTCCAAAGAAATCTTTTGTTCTTTTGCTTTGTCAAGATCTACTTGAGACACACCATGTATTCTCAAGATCTCTAATGTGACTTTAGCAACTTTTCTTTTTGTTGCTTCACTATTTAGCTTGGCATCTATCTCTCTTGTCTTCTCCTCATAAGTTCCCCATCTAGGCTCATTAGGGTCAGTAGAAGTTGAAAGAAATACTTGAGCATATACTTCTAAAACTTTTTCCTCTACTTCATATCCAAGTGGATGAATCCACTTTGTTCTAGGTACAACAGCCTCCATATATGTATCTATTTCAAGCATAAAACAAATTGTATCCTTGTACTTTTCAACAATGATTTCTAGAATTCTATACCTCATTTTCATCTTGGTCCTGAAGGTCTTCAACTCCAATGTTATGTAATCTCTCAATGTACTTTCAGTGGATGCCTTGTTAGATATTTGTGGCATGGTTCAAATGGACTTGTCCAAATACAAATCTAATACTTTCCCAACTATATGAAGGTACATGTAAATGATCAATGACCCAAACCTAAATATCTTGGGTTTTTCATGCTTTATTTCCTTGATGTTATCAATCAACTCTACGTGCAAGATCTCACACAAGTTGAACTCTCCATCTTCCTTTACAAGTCTAACGACTGCTAGAATTATGTCTGCAGACACACTATTCACCTTGCTGGTGTGATGAAACCTATATCCAAGTATCATAGACATCAATTTTATGTCAGCTTTCTCAATAGGCTCAATTGTCATCCCGTGCCTATCACTCCTTGACTTACATGTTTGCTCAACAATTTTCTTGACATCCTTATCCACAAGAAGGATGACGCTAGTCTTAGATAGGCCTATCATTTCATATATCAAGTCACTAGTGATTCTTATAGGCACATCACCTATCCAAAATAGGTCATCATGAATTCTGCTCAAAAGTATTTTAATCCATTCTTTCTCATAGAATTCATATGTCGTAGCATACTCTACTATGGTGTGATCATTCCACTTCACATATTCATCTAGGAAGGTTTTGTCTTGTTTTAACATTATTTCCATGTGTGACCTTAACCTATCCAATCCAACTAGTTCTTTCTTGTAGTAAATGTAAGCCCTAATGTCTTCCACATGCATAATGCCCATCGGCATGCAGGAGAATGCTCCCTCTAAGTCATGTAGGGTAGACTTAAATGAATGCTTCTTGAAGACATATCTTTTCTTTTCTACAACATCAAAAACTATGGGAGTGGCCATCACTTACTTTTTTTATCGCTTTCCAACTATACTCTAAGATAATCCGAAGACTTCTCAATCGACATGATGAACTAGGCTTTCTGTAACCAATCAAGTGTATTGCAAATTGCTGATAGATCAATCTGCAAGTCTTCATAATAGCTTCTAAGGCTCTTTCTACTCTCCTATTGCTCTGAATTCGAATGCAATGAGTAATCAAACAACTTTCTATGTAGTTAAACTGAAAATTCCACCATTAATGCTTGCCACATAAACCATGTTGTTACTTAAACATTTCCAACTTTTGTTTTATTAACAATCAGTATTTTGCGATCTTGCACGAAGGTTCCTTTATACTCCAAAAGCTTAAGTCTGAAGGTGCATACTCTGAGAGTGATTATACTAGCCACGCATGGGTCTAGAGCTAAATTAGCTCCCCCTATGATCCTGAGAACCATTCATCCATATGTAGAGGGTGTGTCCATTGTGGATGCATCCAATACATACTCAGCAGTCTTTTCCTTCTTTTTATCTAACCAAATCAAGCTCACATTATCTGAGGATTTGATAAATTTAACTTCTCCTTCAAGATCCAATACCAATTCTTTGGCCTTTTTAGGGCTTTCCTGACCGTGGGTCCTTGATCTACAAAACTTTGAGATATGTCCAGCCTTGTTACAAGAGTGACAAATGACTAGAGGTCTTATATTCCTCGGTGCATTAACATGAGTCACCATTTTACACTGTCTAGCTGAGTGACCATTATAGTTACATATCTGACATGCAACATTATGAGAATTTCTTACATTTGTCTAATTCTGATACCTCTGATCACGTTGAATCCTATTTTTCTTACTAGTCTTGCAATTCATATCTCTATGACCAAATTTATTGTATGAATAACAGTAACCATTAAAAGGTCTTACCTCTATATAGTTCCTTGCTATGTGTCCATGCTGTTACATGAAAAACAAGTGTGGTCAACTGGGTTGCACTCATTCTTAGGTGGTTCACCATTATCTTTGGTTTGATCTTTAGTCTCCTTAGCATCAGTAGAGTCTTTTTGTGTATTCTTTCTTGATCACATGTTGTCAATATGATTTTGTGCTTCATTGTATCCAATACAGCTGGTGTCTCCTTTGGCTCTTCTTGCATACAACTGAGATTCTATCAAATTAGAACTGGTGTGTAATTTGTCAATGTGATTCTTTGCTTCCTTTGATTCAGATTCAAAGTTTTCTTTGTTGTTCCTTAACTCCAAGATTTCCATGTTTTCTTGCCTTAATTCTTCATTCAGTTGAAGGTTCTCTTTGACATGTTCATCATAGACTTCCTGATTGTTAGTCAGCTTATCATCAAACTCTTCAAGTTGTTCTTTTAAAGATTTATTTTCTTCATTCAACTTCTTGACCATTATCCCTAGATCATTGGTAGAGCATTATTTCAAATCTTTCCTTACCCTTTTGATGACTAATTGAGCATCACTAAGTTTATCCCTTAGTTCTTCAGTTTCTCTTTCAGACTTCTCCAGGTCTTCAAGAGCAGCTTCTAGATTTCTTTTCAGATGTTTCATTTCTGCTTTGTCCATGATCTCCTCTAGTGGTTAAACTTCTTTTTTGAGGACCAGATCTCTGATACCAATTGTTAGGAATGGGAACACTAGGTGGGTGAATCAGTGTTCACTATATTTTATCTTTTTGCTTTAATCTTTATACTAAACTTAAATGCTTAAGTACTGAATTAAACATTCACATAAACATGAAACATAAAATCAACACATGACACAAATATGGTTACGGGGAAACCCAAATAGGTAAAAACATTGGTGGGAATTGACACCCACTAATATTCTGTACGAGTGTTTTGTGATCCTTGTTAGAAGATCCTTAACCCTATTAGGAGTTTCTTTACAATGCTTTAAGTAGAGTAGACCTTGTCAAGGGTCGGACCATGTTAAAAGTCTTTTACAATAGTCCCTATTAGGGGAGTGGATGCACTATCCTAGAGCCCACTGCTCAAGTGGTTAAGGCTACAACCTTATGATCTCAGATACATGCTATATCTTTTGTATGAGCTGTCACTGTGACACTGCTTGTCAGATCAATTGCTTTGATGCACTGATGCTTTGACCTATAGGAAAGCTATAATACATCTTATAGTGTCTTTGCATACTTCTTCTCTACTTATCACAACTCTCTATCAACTTCCATACCAAATACAATGGGCACATCTTATATTTATACGCGCATACAAAATAAACAACTAGGTCAGCCCTTAAACCTATTACATACAATGCTTCCAAATGAATTGTCTTAAGCGTGTTTACAATAAAACATATATACATGTCAGAAACCTAATTAAAATAGGCACATAGCCTTTACAACATTATAATATACTCACAACTCAAAATGATAACTATCAGCTGCTTACTATGTTCTTCACTGGCACACACTGGCTGTGCAACTTCAACTAATTATATCTTTCTCATCCTTGTATATCTGATTATGCGCTCATAGATTAAGCATGAATATAGTCTAACCAACTTAACTTCTAAGGTGCATACCATAATCCTTCTGTATGCACGTGTGGTGATGCTCTAAGCTACAGGAACTCTGTACACTATCCAGTCTTCAACACTTAATCAATTTCTGATCTTCTCATCAAGTGCGCTGACTCCAAACTACTATATGACTTTGTTACCATAATGAAAACACTATATTAAGTCATATACATCAATATAGCCAACTTCCCAATAGAAGATGACATCATCCCTGAACTAGAACCTCTAATGAATTAGGAACCATTCTTGAAAGCAATCAAAGCATTAAATGCAAAGGCATTTGAAGGACTGCCACTATTTAGTAGGAAAATGGAGATTGAAACAATCCTGGAATGGATTGAGGGGATGGAAAATCATTTTGAGTATGAGGGTGTGACAGAAGCCCAAAATATTAAGGTTTCCAAATCAAGATTAATAGGATCATTGTTGACATGGTTGAAGTACCTCCAAGATGAAAGAGTCAGAATGGGTAAGCTACCTATAGAAAATTGGAAAGCCATGGTGACTAAGGTGAAGGAAAATTATCTACTTGAAGACTATGAAGTTCAACTTCAAAAAAAGAAACAAAGATTAAAACAAAAGGACTTGGATGTGGCCTCTTATACAAAGGAGTTTTAGAAGCTAAGCCTTAGGTCCAAGATCCAAGAAGAGGAATCTATTAAGGTAGCCAAATATTTGAGTTGTCTCAAATGGAACATTCATGAGGAGATAAGCTTATAGACTCCAACCACTATTCAAAAGTGCCACTAATTATCTCTCAAGGTTGAAGAGAGGAACACGAAGAAGGGAGACTCCAATAATATGGGTAGAGGCAGAGGTAGAGACCAAGTGGGTCACCAAGTATGGAGGTGAAACCAATCCAAGAGGGGGTCATTCTAGAGGTAGAGGTATCCAAGGAGGCCGTAATAGAGGAAGAGGTATAGGAAAGAAAAACTCATACTTTTCAAGTATGAAATGTTACAATTGTGGCCAGTTGGGTCGCCCACCTTATAGGTGCCCTATTAAGCCCACCTCATCAAATAATGGAAAGAGGATTTCATATGCCCATGAAGACACAGCTAGTGTCAAGACACCTAAGGTTGACCATATTGAATCAGAAATTTGAGAGAACTTAATATTCAAAAGGATTTTGATCACACAATCGGTTAAGGATGAACCCAAGAATATGAGAGCTTTGTTTAGGATGAGATGTAAGGTCCTTGTCAAAGTTTGTAAGGTGATTATGGATTGAGGCTCCATAGACAATATGATATCAGAAGAAGCCATGAATAAATTAAAACTGAACAAGATCCCTCATGTCAATCCATACAAGGTGACATGGCTGAATAAAGGGTAGAGTGTGTTGGTGAATGAGAAAACTTGGATTAAATTTTCAATTGCAGGGTATAAGGACAAGTTACTTTGTGATGTGTTTCCTATGGATGCATGCCACTTGCTTTTAGGAAGGCCTTGGAAATTTTATAGGAGTGTAGTGTATGATGGGAAGGAGAACTCAATATCCTTCAAGAAATATAACAAAACTTTTAAGATCCAATGCTTGTCGGAAGAGGATGAATCTCAATCCAAGACTCCTAGCATCTTGATGAGTGGCATACAAGAGTTTATAAAATCCCTCAAGCATAAGGATAATGAAGAATATGCTATTCTACTCAAGCCCAAAGAGGAGGGGAAAACTAAACCAGATCCATTGCCATTAGCAATTCAAGAGTTGCTTGAGAAGTACAAAGACATAGTCAGTGATGGTACTCTAGCAACCTTACCTCCTAGGAGAGTGATAAGTCATCAGATAGACTTTTTGTCTGGTGGATCATTACCTAATAATGAATCTTACAAGCTCACTCTAGAGAAAAACTTGGAGGTGGCTAGACAAGTGGAAGAACTTTTGGATCAGGGGTTGATTAGGAAAAGAATAAGCCCTTGTGTAGTCTTGATTGTGTTGGCATCTAAAAATGGTGGAAAGTGGGGGCTTTTTATATATTCAAGATCCATAAATAGGATCACAATACGGTATATGTTCCTTATACATAGAATTGAGGATTTAATTGACTATCTTGGAGGGTCAATGTACTTCACCAAATTGGACCTCAAAAGTGGGTACCATAAGATTAGAATAAGGGATGGAGATGAATGGAAGACAACCTTTAAAACAACTGATGGGCTGTATGAGTAGAGAGTTATGCCATTTGGCCTCTCAAATGCACCTAGCACATTCATGAGGCTCATAAATGAAGTGATTAAGGATTTCACAGGGATATTTGGGGTAGTATATCTAGATGATATACTTATTTTTAGTAAGACAGTAGAAGAGAATTTAAAACATGTGGAGATGGTCCTAAAAAGGCTGTAGGAGGAGAAGTTATCCATCAACCTAGAAAAATGTGAGTTCTTCAAACAAGAGCTTGTCTATTTGGAATTTTTATTATCCCATGGATCATTGAAAATGGATCCAAGCAAGGTGGAAGCTATCTTAAGTTGGCCTACACCAACCAAAACAATAGAGGTAAGGAGCTTTCATGGGTTAGCTCAATTTTATAGGAAGTTCATAAGGAGATTTAGTGGTATTTGTGCACCAATGGTAGACACGATTAAAGGTGGTCTCAAGAAATTTTTTAGATGGACTTCTATAGTAGACCAAGAATTCAAAATGCTGAAAGAATAAGTAGAAACACAACCTATCCTTAGACTACCTAGCTTTGACAAATTGTTTACCTTGGAGTGTGATGCTAGTGGGATGGAAGTAGGGGGTGTGTTAAGCCAAGAAGGTAGACCAGTAGCCTTCTTTAGTGAGAAATTAAATGAAGCTAAAAAGAAGTTCTCTTCTTATGATTTTGAGTTATATGGCTTGGTACAATCTCTAAGAAAGTGGAGACATTACTTGCTACCAAAGGAGTTTGTAGTGTTTACTGACAATCAGGCCCTTAGCTACATCAATACACAAGAGAAATTGAGTAGTAGACACCTAAAGTTGATAGAATACCTTCAAGCATTCACTCTCACAATCAAGCACAAAAAGGGGTACTTAAACAAGGTTACAAATGCACTAAGTAGGAGGTTGCTGACCATCCAAGAAGTTCACCTAAATAGCATTGGGATAGAGAGTTTCAAAGACCTTTATAAGGATGATGAAGACTTTGGTGAGGCCTACAAGGTATGCTATGATTTTAAAAATCATTTTCATAGAAAGTTTTTTTATTTTACCTTGCAAAGTGGTCCATTTTTTAGGGGAAATTAGTTGTATGTTCCCAAGGGATCAATGAGGGAAAACCTCATACATGAAAAGCATAATGGTAGTGTGAGTGGCTATTTTGGGGTGAAAAAACCATAGATCTTGTGCAAAGGTTTTACCATTGGAAAAATTTGGTAAGAGATGTAGCCAAATATGTTGAGAAGTGTGTAGTGTGTATGAAGGAAAAAGGATGATCTAGAAATGCAATTTTGTACCAACCTTTACGAGTCCCAAATAGTTAATGGGAGTGTGTAAGCATAGATTTCATTGTGGACCTACCCAAGACAAAGCATGGCCATGACAATATCTATGTTGTGGTAGATAGATTTTATAAGATCGAGCATTTTATACCTTGCAAGAATACACATGATGCTAGTAGCATTGATCACTTGTTCTTTAAAGATATTGTAAGGATCCATGGACTACACCTAATCTTTATATCAGATAGGGATGTCAAGTTCATGACCCACTTTTGGAAGATATTGTGGACTAGATTGGCTACCAATATTTCATTTGGTTTAGGTTACCATCCTCAGACTGATGGCCAAAATAAGGTGGTTAACAAAGTCTTAGGAAACTTTTTGTGGTGCCTAACCAAGGAGTATGGGCATACATGGGATGTGGTTCTTCCCCAAGCAGAGTATGCCTACAATGATAGTGTTAAGAGGACCACCGATAAGAGTCCATTTGAGATTGTTTATGGGATGCACCCAAGGGGTGTATGTGAGCTTAGAGACCTTGGAACCATGAAATATAGGAGTTTTCATGCTGAATACTTCACTCAAACCATGAAGGAGATTCAAGAATAGGTGAGGAAGAACATTCTAGAATTAACACACAAGTTGAAGGTCAAGATAGATGAGAAGAGGAAGAATGTTTAGTTTGAGGTAGCAGAGTATGTCATGGTTCATTCAAACAAATCAAGGCTGTAGAAAGGTTTATATACAAAGCTTCAGATGAAGAGAGTGGGTCCCTACAAAATCATAGCCAAATATGGGGCTAATGCATATAAATTGGACTTTCCTAGTGGATTGAACATCTCCCCAGTGTTCAATTTCTTTGATTTAATCAAATTCAAGGGTCCTATAACAAATCTGGATGTTAATAGTGTAGGCATTCATACTAATGTAGCACCTCATCCACTACCTCCCAAAGTGAAGCTGGAAATAGAGAAGGTCTTGGACTCAAGGGTCAAGAAGACCACTAGACATAAGGTGTACATGGAGCACCTCATCCTAGTCATAGGAGCGACTTGAGTTTTTTTTTTGTGGGGGAGTATGGTGCAGGGCACCTAGGCAAGGCTACCTAGTAACCTAGGGTTCCTAGTGTTTGATTTTTGGCTTGTAGTGGAATTATCCAAGCCACTAGTGAAATAAGGATACTATTTGGTCCCTAATGTGTTTTGGTTTATTTTGATAGCTCTTAATTGGCTTCCCTAAGTCCTAGTTGAGTCTAGTTGAGCTAGATTTGGCAAACTTAGCCAAATTGCCAAAAGGTGGAAAATGTTGTAAAATGCCTCTTTGATGTTTATAGAGGTTAAACATGGTCTTAATGACCTAATAATGATTAGGAGTGAGTCACATAATGGTGTGACCAAGTGGTTAGGAAAACCACAAAAAGTTGTTGTGACAACTTTAAAAGTTGTCATGACAACATTTCCCAGAACCTAGGAAAAGGCTTAGAGATGCCCAAATCCTGACCCAAGGGTCCTAACACATGTGATTGGGTATATATTTCTTTAAAAACCTAATTTGGGGCATTGGAATTCATGTTTTACATAAACAAAGATCTGGAAGGAGGATTTTCTGTGTAATTTTGTATGGAACTTGAAGGTTTTGCGTGTATTAGAGTTGATAGATGGATTAGTGGAGTGACTATGATTATTTAGTATGATAGATTAGTCTTATATTTAATTATTTATGTTAATATTTTATAATTTTATGAGGTTTCAATATTCTTTAGTTAATCTTCTATTTCTTGGCATGTCTTAGGTTGGTCCAGACATAGTTTTCTAAATGGACTGCTAGATCACTCTTCCACCCTAAAAATTGTATGAACCTTTGGGATATGTGACTAGACTCCATGTGTATCTATATGGTGCAAGATGGGGCCCTAGAAATCATGGAAGACTTTTTTAAGGTGATACCCTAGGTGAGCCAGGAGTGCATGGATAGGGATCACAATGTGTTGCAGAGATGAGGAGAGCGATTGAAAGCACTCATTTCTTTAATCCAAGCATATGGAGAGGAGGATATGTGAGTTGAGAAGAAAAACCAACAAGGAGGAGTCTTGGTGAATGGTTTTTCCATGTGTAATACCAATCCATCATTAGTTCAGTCAAAGAATTAGGAAACCCTTATTTATAGGTCTAGTTTTTGAAAACCCCTATACGGATAGGTTGGGGAGAGGAAAATTGATCAATCTAAAAGCTCTTCCAAAAGGGTACTTGAATCTTTAATTTTTTGGGTACCTTTTTGAGAAATTTTTTGAGGTGTAAGCCAAAAGGTGTCCAATTAGGCTTAATAGCCTTGTAGCCCTATTTGGGATAGTCAACAAAGGAAACTTGAAAGTGATAGGGTGTTCCTTTAAAGTAATAGCATTAGGCATGATTTTAGATCATATAATAAATGAACTAACACTCATCTCCATTTGAGGGTTAGTGTAGACAAGGATCAATATTTGAGGATGATGGTGCTGGAAGGCACCCATGGAGTAATGTGATGGAAGCTTGATTCAACATTGGTGGTAAAAATTTGAATAGGGAAAGGATTTTAGTTTGAATCCTTGTGGGGTTACTAGTTCAAGGACCCTATAGTCTAGAGACATAGCCTTGTATGATCCTAGAAGAATATAGGATAGAAGGAGCAATACTTGTGTTACTCTATTATCCTTTAAGACACTTAGAGGACCCAACTAGTACATCTTAGGACCCTTTAGGACCCCTATTGTGACATCCAAGGATCCTTTAGGACTATTAGTACACCCTAGGCTATTTTAAGATCCCTATTGTGACAAAACTCTTTAAGAACCCTTATGATCCTTAAGACCTAGAATATGACCATTTAAGACCTAATAGGACCCCTTAAGACTTAATCAGACTGGACTTAAGACCTAATAGGACTAATATGACCTATTAAAATCAATTAGTACATCTTAGGACCCATAAGACCTAATAAGACCACTTACTTGACCTAATAGGACCTATTAATACTAATTAGTACATCCAAGGACCCTTTAGGACCCCTATTATGACATAAAACTCTCTAATAACCCTTAGGATCCTTAAGACCTAGAATATGACCACTTAAGACCTAATAGGATCCCTTAGGACCTAATTTAGAACTTTAATATAACCTATTAAAACTAATTAGTACATCCTAGGACCCTTAACACCTAATAAGACCACTTACTTGACCTAATAGGACCTATTAATACCAATTAGTACACCCAAGGACCCTTTAGGACTATTAGTACACTCTAAGTTCCTTTAGGACTCCTATTGTGACATAAAACTCTTTAAGAACCCTTTGGATCCTTAAGACCTAGAATATGACCACTTAACACCTAATATGACCCCTTAAGACCTAATTTAGGACTTTAATATAACCTATTAAAACCAATTAGTACATCTTAGGACCCTTAACACCTAATAAGACCACTTACTTGGCCTAATAGGACCTATTAATACCAATTAGTACATCCAAGAACCCTTTAGGACTATTAGTACACCCTAGGTTCCTTGAGGACCCCTATTGTTACATAAAATTTTTTAAGAACCCTTGGGATCCTTAAGTCCTAGAAGAGGACCACTTAAGGCCTAATAGGACCCCATAAGACTTAATAAGACTAGAATTAAGACCTAATAAAACTAATATGACCTATTAAAATCAATTAGTACATCCTAGGACCCTTAAGACCTAATAAGACCACTTACTTGACCTGATAGGACCTATTAATACCGATTAGTACATTCAAGGACCCTTTAGGACTATTAGTATACTCTAGTATTGTAAATTTAAGTATAATTTTATATATTCATATTTATGTTTCCATTTTATATGCAGTTATAACATGTAATCAACTACTTAATTGTTAACACTTAGCTTTCACATGTTACATCTAGATGACCACTCAGGATGTACCAGCCCAGGCTGTACCACCAAAGGATGTAGCAGGCCAAGATATAGCACCTCAGGATGTACCAGGCCTAGATATACCACCTTAGGACACACCTCACACTCCTGATTTAGTGACTATTTTTTAGATTGTTGAGACAGAGATGGCTCGACTTAGAGATTCCTTATGTACATCTCCACCAGATAGCATATACAGAGATACTTGTATCACTGTATTGAGGAGTTTTGAGGAGATGACTGCTAGATTGAGATCCCACTCTTCCTTCATACCTTAGGTTACTAATACTATTTTTTGAGATTTGAGAGCTGAAGTCTTGGGTGATGTTTCCTTGGAGATAATTCAGAGCCATGTCCCCAAGGAAATCATCAAATGAGAGGTTTTAACATTTTATGAGGGGAAGCCCAAGGTGAGGGCATATCAGGTTACATAGTGTGTGATTCCTCAAATCATATGCACAATATACCCTCATTTTCTTGTAGCACATGATCATTATCCTAATAATGACTAGATTCCTTTATATTTTGCACAATAGTTGTATGTTGAGTTATGTTTGGGACTCAGGGTAAACTATTTAGATCTTTCTAGATATTACAGTCATGGGTGAGATAGAGTTGTAGCACGTGATCAATATTATAGGGTTGATCGAGTTGTACATTATCATAGATAGTTGGTTGGGCAGAGGAGTTTGGTAGTCATACTGAAAATGGCTACTACTATAGATAGAGTGGTTATTGCTTCTTATAGGGGAGTAGTGGACAGGATAGGGGAGATTGCTTCTACAGCCACCTCCATCACTTTGGATACAATGGATAGATATATTTTGAATAGACCAAGTTGAGCCAGATTATCTTCTAAGGCTTCATCTAGTACTGCTTCAGGGGTTAGTGATGAGGCATATAGAGCTACAGGTCTTCCTCCACTTGGAGAGATATGAGTGCTTTCCAGACATGATAGTCATTTAGATGTGGTAGTTTGCATTTTGGGGGATCTCCTACTGTCATATTATTATATTGGTGACATGTAAAGGATCCTAGTATAGTTAGTTAGAGATGTCATCAGACCTGTATGGGGCCCTGTAGTTCCATCGACATAGGACACACCATCTATCCAAGAAAAGCATAGTTCACAACACTGTATAGAGCGCTCTACACCCATAAATCAATCCGCAACTATAGAGACATGTATATAGGTCTGAGATGTACACATCACAACTAAGGGCCTAGACACATTTAATGAGCAGTTGTGTGGGTTGAGTCAGGTGGACATTGGCATTGATTTTGGATCATTTATGGATTTTTTATTGCATCTTGGTGGTTCAGGCTCTACATCACTCCCTTCCCAACTACACACACCCCTACACTCTTCATTACTAGAGACATTTAGGTCTAGAGGTGGTGTGGCTGATGTAGTTTCTATTGATGCTATGATGGTGTAGTGCATTGATGATCCTCCAACTCCTAAGACCCAGGTATATAAAGTTTTCTTTTCTCCTTTCTAGGAGTTTTAGTGAATAATTAATTGTAGATGTGTGTATTGATGTTTGTTCAATGTATAATATTTTGTCTAGGCATAGTTAGTAGAGCACATTACGTCTAGTGTGGGCTCAAAGCATCTTCATATGAGAGATTAAGTAGATGTGACACCTACTAGTGGTTAGGTAAGTTTTAAATATATGTAGGTTTAATCATGTATGTGTACACTTGTAACATGTATTTATATATTTCCAGTACTTTTCATAATCTATACTATGCATATGTATATAACCAACTATTGTACTAAATTTGCAGGGGTCAGTTGCCACTTCATAGCCAGAGGATGTTCATGACACTTGGTCAGAGCACATTACTTCTAGTGTGGGATTAGAGCATCTTCATAGGAGAGATTCAGCAGATGTGACACCTACTATTGGTCAAGTAAGTTTTAAAAATATGCAAGTTTAAACATGCATTTATAATATTTTAACTATTTTTCATTGTAATTATATACATTCATTTATATTCGTAGGGATTAGTTGCTACCTCACAACTAGATGATGCTCGTGGCAGTCGGTCAAATAGTCACTCTATTCGCATGCACCTAGATGACTCCCTAGTTTAGGATGTGTTGCATTGATCTTTTATTTGAGACTCATTATATATGTCATTGCTTTATGTTTGATATTTTTAGTTTATGATTCGAGACATATTTATATGCTATCCATACCTCTAGACATAGATGATTTTGATTTGACATTATATAGATTTATGATAGTTTCATTTGATTAGATCATATGATTTGATTAGATGATTTCATTTGATTATATGATATGATTTGATTAGATGGTTTTATTTGATTAGATGGTTTCATTTGATTATATTTTATTAGATGGATGTAGAATTAATGTCATAAAAAATAACAAGTTAATAAATGTAAGTAATGGACAATAAGTATTCTTACTAATAATCAATGTTAAGGGGAGTTCTTAAGGGGATCTAGAATTAATATCATACAAAATAAAAAGTTAATACATGTAACTAATGGAAAATAACTATTCTAACTAATAAGATATCTTAAGGGGAGGTCATAAGGGGATCTAGAATTAATATCATAAAAAATAATAAGTTAACACCTGTAACTAATGGAAAATAACTATTGCAAAGAAGATGGAGCTTCTCAAAACTAATGCTCTCATGATGCTCAAGAATCTCTCCTGACTTTTCCCCATGGTTCTTTTTTCCTAGCTCTTTTTATTTTTATTTTGGTTGTTCTCTCTTTGTGACAGTTAGTCTCTCGGCCCGCTTGTGCCCTATTTCATCTTTTACTTTTGCTTCCTTTAGAATTTATCTCTTGAACACTTATTTTTAAGATTTTGTGGGTTTTAGGAACCCTGTAAAACCTATTTTACATTATAAAAACTAACACATGTCCTAATTAATCTAACTAATTTTATCATTTTTTAGTGTTCAAACTAATGTTTTAAGGGGATCTTTAACTAATAAGCAATCTTAAGGGGAGGTCTTAAGGGGATGTAGAATAAATATCATAAAAAATGACTAGTTAATATATGTAACTAATGGACAATAAGTATCATAAAAATCATTGAATAATCAAAGCATACATAAAATCTTTAACTAATATGCAATCTATAAAAATCATTGAATAATCAAAGCATACATATAAAACCATACATGTATACAAGCATATATATAAAAGTATACATAAAATTTTGTATCTTAAAACCATTGAACCATCAAATAGGTCTATCATATATCAACAAATTATAGTCCATCATATGTTTAAATATATAAACAAAGTATAGTGGTGCAGGGAACCTAGGTAAGGCTATTTGGTAACCTAGGGTCCCTAGTGTTGATTTTTAGCTTGTAGTGGCCTTAGCCAAGCCACTAGTGCAATAAGGGCACTAGTTGGTCTCTCAAGTGTTTTGGTTAGTTTTTTATCTCTTTCTTGGTTTCCCTAGGTCCTAATTGAGTCTTGTTGAGTCAAATTTGGCCAACTTAGCTAAAGTGCCAAATAGTGGATAATGGTGGAAAATATTGTAAAGTGCCACTTTGATATTTTAAGAGGTTGAATATGGTCTTATGGACCCTAGAATAGCTAGTAGTGAGTCACACAAGGGTGTGACCAAGTGGTTTGTTAAGCCACAAAAATTTTTTGTGACAACTTTGAAAGTTGTCATGGCAACTTTAAAAGTTGTCATGACAACATTTCATAAAACCTAGGAAATGGCTTAAGAAGGCCCAAATCTAGACCCAAAAGTCCTAACACATGGGATTGGGTATATAATGATGGAAAACCCTAATTTTGAGCATTGGGAATCATGCTGTATGAAAACCAAGACCTGGAATGAGATTTTGTTGTGTAATTTTGTGAGTAACTTAAAGACTTAATGTGTAACAGAGCTTGAAGATAGATTGATGGAGTGACTGTAATCATTGCATGGGTTATATTAGTATATTTATTAATTCTTAGTGTTAGTAGTTGATCATTTTGATAGGTTTTAGCATCAATTCTTTAATATTTTATTCCCTAGCCTATCTTGGGTTGGTCCAAACAATGTTTGTAAAATGGAGTGCTAGATAACTCTCCCACCATACAAATTGTATGACCCTTTGGGATTTGTCACTAGACTCCTTGTATTATATGATGGTAAAAAGATGGGCCCTAGAAAGCATGGGAATATTTTTAATGTGATGCCCTAGGTGAGGCAGGAGTGCATGGCTAGGGATCAAAGTGTGTTGTAGAGCTATGAAGAGAAATTGAAAGAATTCATTTCTTCAATCCAAGCATGTGGAGAGGAGGCCAGGAGTGTTAGGAAGAATCTCCAACACTAATAATCCTTGGTGATTGGTTTGAACATGAGAAACTTGAAACCCTCACTGGTTCAGTCAAGAAACAAGGAAACCCTTATTTTTAGCTCTATTTCTAGGAAACCCCTATACGGACCGGTTGGAGGAAGGAGACCAAAGGAATCTAAAAGACCTTCCAAAAGGGTACTCAAATCTACAATTTTTATGTGTGTTGTTTGAAGAGTTTTTGAACTAGAACCCAAAAGGTGTCCAATTAGGCCTACCAGCCTTCTAGCCCTTTTTGGGATAGTTAGCAAGGAGATCTTAATAGGGATAGGGTTGCCCTTGAAAGAAGGGGAATTAAGTATGGTTTTGGACAAAATTCTTAATGAATTTACCCTCCTCTCCATTTGAGGGTCAGCATAGAAAAAAATCCCTACTTTGAGGATGGTCGAGCTAGAAGACAGCTATGGAGTGATGTTGTGAAGAGAGCTTGATTCAAAATTTGGAGTTGCAAGTTGAGTAGAAAAGGATTGAGATTGTGAATCCTTGTGGGGATACTAGGTCAAAGTTGTATAGGCTAGAAATATAGCCTTGTGTTATCCTAGAAGAGGCTAGGATAGAGAGAGCAAGAATTGTGCTACACCATATTGGTATCAGAGCTGGGTTAAAGATTTGGATGTTAGTGTATGTCTCTATATATTGGTGAATCAGTAGGGGAGAGCACTATAGTAAAAAATACAAAGCTAGCTAGAGAGGTGAAAGAGAAAAAGGAGAGGAATAGACTCCTTGAAGATGTCATGGGTGAGATGAGGATCAAACTCCAAGATGTAGTTGATAAGAGATCCCTAGAACACACTAAAGATGCTAAAAATAGTAATAGAGGTAAAAAGCTTGTGGATGAAGATGATATCATACCTAAACTAGACCCTCCAATGACTGAGGAACCATTCCTAAAAGAAATCAAAGCATTTAATGCAAAGGTATTTGAAGGACTACCATTATTTAGTGAGAAAATGGACATTGAAATAGTCATGGAATGGATTGAGGGGATGGAAAACCATTTTGAGTGTGAGGGTGTGATAGAAGCCCAAAAGATCAAGGTTGGAAAATCAAGATTAAGAGGATCAACCTTAACATGGTGGAAGTACCTACAAGATGAAAGATTCAGGATGAGAAAGCTTCCTATAGCCAATTGGAAAGCCATGGTGACAAAGGTGAAAGAAAACTACCTGCCTCAAGAATATGAAATACAACTTCACAAGAAGAGACAAGGATTGAAACAAAAGGACTTAGATGTGGCCTCTTATACAGAGGAGTTTCAGAAGCTATACCTTAGGTCAAAGATCCAAGAAGAGGAATCCATTAAGGTAGCTAGATATTTAAGTGGTCTCAAATGGAACATCTAGGAGGAGATAGGCTTGTGGACTCCAACCATTGTTCAAAAGTGCCATCAGTTAGCTCTCAAGGTTAAATATAGGAACAAGAAGAAGGGAGAATCCAATAATTGGGTTAAAGGCTGAGGTAAAGACCAAGTGGGTCACCGAGGTGGCTATCAAGGAAGGGGTAATGAGAAGAGAAACTAAGGGGAATCCAAGATGACCTAGCATGGAGGTGAAACTAATCCAAGAGGGGGTCATTCTAGAGGTAGAGGTACACATGGAGGCCTTGATAGAGGAAGAGGTATAGGTAGGAGAACCTCATACTTTGCAAGTATGAAATGTTACAATTGTGGCCAGTTGGGTCACCCAGCTTATAGGTGCCTTGATACACCTACCTCATCAAATAGTGGAAAGAGGATTGCATATGCCCATGAAGACACAACAAGTGTCAAGACTCCTGAGGCTAACCATATTGAATTAGAAATGGGAGAAATTCTAATGTTCAAGAGGAGTTTTATCAGACAGCCATTTAAGGATGAACCCAAGCATAGGAGAGATTTTTTTAGGATGAGATGTAAAATCCTTGGAAAAGTGTATAAGGTGATTGTGGATTCAAGGTCCACTGACAATATCATATCAGAAGAAGCTATGAAAATGATGAAATTGGAGAAGATCCCTCATGTCAATCCATATAAGGTGACATGGTTGAATAAAGGGCAGAGTGTGTTGGTGAATGAGCAGACTTGGGTGGATTTTTCTATTGCAGGGTATAAGGACAAGCTACTTTGTGATGTGTTGCCTATGGATGCATGCCACTTGTTGTTAGACAGGCCTTGGAAATTTGATAGGAGTGCAGTATATGATGGAAAGGATAACTCCATATCTTTCAAGAAAGATAACAAGACTTTCAAGATTTTGTCCTTGTTGGGAGATGATGAATCTCAGTCCAAGACTCCTAGCATATTGATGAGTGGTAGGAAAGAGTTCATCAAAGCTCTCAAGGACAAGGAGAGTGATGATTATGCTTTTCTACTCAAGCCCAAGGTGGAGGAGAAAACCAAAACAAAGGAATTTCCATCAGTAATTCAAGAGTTTCTTGAGTAGTACAAAGACATAGTCAGTGATGGTACCCCAACAACCTTACCTCCTAGGAGAGTGATAAGTCATCAAATAGAATTTGTACCGGGTGCATCATTTCCTAGTAAGGCATCTTACAAGCTCAGTCCAGAGAAAAACATGGGGGTGGCTAGACAAATGCAAGAACTTTTGGATCTGGGATGGATTAGGAAAAGCATAAGCCCTTGTGTAGTCCTAGTTGTGTTGGCATAAAAAAAAGGTGGAAACTGGAGGATCTATACAGACTCAAGAGCCATAAATAGGATCACAATCCGGTATAGGTTCCCCATACATAGAATTGAGGATTTAATGGACTATCTTGGAGGGGCAATGTACTTCACCAAATGGGACCTTAAAAGTGGATACCATTATATTAGAATCAAAGATTGAGATGAGTGGAAGATGGCCTTTAAGACCACTGATGTGTTATATGAGTGGAGAGTTATGCCATTTGGCCTCTCAAATGCACCTAGCACATTCATGAGTCTCATGAATGAAGTGATTAAGGATTTCACAGTGATATTTGTGGTAGTATATCTAGATGACATACTCATTTTGAGAAAGACAATAAAGGACAACTTGAAACATGTGGAGATGGTTCTAAAAAGGCTCCAGGAGGAGAAGTTATCCATCAATCTAGAAAAAGTGTGAGTTCTTCTAATAAGAGCTTGTTTACTTGGGGTTTTTAGTATCTCTTGGATCATTGAAAATGGATCCATGTAAGGTGGAAGCTATCTTGGGTTGGCCTACACCAACCACAACAATAGAGGTAAGGAGCTTTCATGGGTTAGCTCAATTTTATAGAAAGTTCATAAGTTATTTTAGTGGTATTTGTGCACCAATGTTGGATACCATTAAAGGTGGTCCCAAGACCAAATTTAAATGGACTTCTATAGTAGACCAAGAATTCAAAAGGCTAAAGGAACAAGTAGGAACACAACCTAGCCTTGGGTTGCCTAGCTCTAACAAATTTTTCACCTTGGAGTGTGATGCTAGTGGGATGGCAGTAGGTGGTGTGTTAAGCCAAGAAGGTAGACTAGTAGCCTTCTTTAGTGATAAACTAAAATAAGATAAGAAGAAGTACTCTTCTTATGATTTGGAATTGTATGCTTTGGTACAATCTCTAAGAAAGTGGAGACATTACTTGCTACCAAAGGAGTTTGTGGTGTTGACTAAAAACCAGGCCCTTAGCTACATAAACACACAAGAGAAATTGAGCAATAGACATCTAAAGTGGATGAAATATCTTCAAGCATTCACTTTCACAATAAAACACAAAAAGGGGCAGTTGAATTAGGTTGCAGATGCACTAAGTAGGAGGCTGCTAACCATCCAAGAAGTTCAGCTATGTAGAATTTGGATAGAGAGTTTCAAAGACATCTATAAGGATGATGAAGACTTTGGTGAAGCCTACAAGGTATGCTCTTATTATTAGAATAATTTTAATAGCTAGTTTTCTGATTTTACCATGAAAAGTGGTTTATTGTTTAGGAGAAATCAGTTGTGTGTTCCCAAGGGATCCATGAGGGAAAACCTCATACAGGAGAAGCATAATGGCCAAAGTTGGCTAGGGATGTAACCAAGTATGTTGAGCAATGTGTAGTGTGCATGAAGGCAAAAAGAGGATCTAACAATGTAGGTTTGTACCAACCTCTACCAGTCCCAAATAGACCATTGGAGTATGTGATCATGGATTTCATTATGGGTTTACCCAAGAAAAAACATGGTCATGACAACATCTATGTTGTGGTACACAAATTTAGTAAGATGGGGCATTTTATACCTTGCGGGACTACACATGATGCTAGTCACATTGCTCATTTGTTCTTCAAATAAATTATAAGGATCCATGGACTACCCCTAAAATTTATTTTAGATAGGGATTTCAAGTTAATGATCCACTTTTGGAAAACATTGTGGAGTAGAGTGGGTACCAATATCTCATTTGGTTCAGCTTACCACCCTCAGACTGATGTCCAAACTGACATGGTTAATAGAGTCTTAGGCAACTTGTTGAGGTGCCTAACCAAAGAGTATGGGCAGACATGGGATGCGGTTCTTCCCAATGTAGAGTATGCATACAATGATAGTATGAACATGACTACCGGAAATCTAAGGGTGGTCCCACAATAGTGAGTTCCACTTTTTGGCCAACTTTGACATAGGGATCAACATTCTAAGAAAAAACTTCACTTTCGAACACCTGTTGCCACAAAACTATTAGGAATTTGAAGATGATGTAAACTAGAATCTTTTATAATTTTCTTTCTAGTTTCTAAATATATTTTAAAAGAAAATTTAAAAATCATTTAAATTCATTTTTCCTTCTCCTTCGAAAAGTGGTTTGCGTGAAAAAACTATGTTTTTAAGGAGTTACTGTCACTTGGATCAACATATCTTTTTTTTTTAAAATATGATAATGATGTAATTATTTCAAGATTATATTTGTAACTTAAATATCTAAAGGATGCAATTGGTTTTATTCATTTTGGGTCAATATTTCATAGTTTATTAAATTCTAAGGTGACAGTAACTGTAATTTAGACATAATATCACTTGGATCGCTCTAACTTGATCTGTGTATATCAAAATTCATTTTTTATTTTTTTCATAGAAAGGTAACACAAATATGCTTTTCCTACATATTTTTTATAATTTACTATTTTTCCTAAAGTCTTGAAGAGACAGGTTGTTGAATGACCAAACAACCTATGTCTAGTTAAAGTAATATTTAAAAGTGGTAATGAACTCAATATGTATTAAAATTATATTTGTTAGAAAGCTTGTTCGGAATAGCATCATTTAACATCGCATTTTTGAAAAAATCATCTTGTTTGGTTTTTGTTCCAGGCCTCGAAAGACCATTTTTTAAAAGTTGACTTATTTTCTGAGGGAAAAATTTCAATTTTAGGGTCTTCACGCAAAGACCCCCTTCGCACGAAGACCCTTGATGGGCTTCGTGTGAAGACCCTTTGCACAAATCCTCTCAAGTGAAAAGTCCGGAAAACAACTCCCCACCGGATTTTTTGTTTAGGTACTTCGTGCGAAGTATGTACTTCAAGCGAAGTTAGCAAGTGAGTTTATATTGTAAAATCAATTTAGAATGGTATGAAAATAAAACATTTTGTTTCTATTTTATACCGAATTTCAATTAATAAATTCACATTTTCTATTATTGAAGGCATTTTTTGGAGGACCATTTCTATTTCTATTTTTTCAAAGACATAATTTTGGAGAGGAGAAATATTAGATTAAAATATTTTTTGAAGAAGAGAATTTTTATTGACGATCTTGTGAAAGACTTTTTTTGGAGCTCGAAGAAATGGGGAACAAGAAGGGAAGACAATTTAAATCTTCTAGAAAAGGGTCACCCGATACTGAACAAAGAAATTGTGAAGTTGCATTGACATATTATCATAAAACTAAAGCTGAAAGACAAGCTGAAGTAGGAGGGTCAAGTCAAGTCGAAGAATTGCACATTGAAGAAGGATCAGGATCACTCCCTACGGAAGCTCAAATAATTGATGTTGGAGAAGGGTCAAGATCACATGCTCCTACTGGTATGGATGAACTTTTAAATTTAGCTCAAACTATAAAAAGAAATATTAATTATAGAAACTTAGATCATTTACTTACAATGGATGTAGAGAATTTGAGCTCGCTTGCTAATGTTCAACCCTTAAGTCTTGCTAAGAAGAGATCAATGAATATGATAGCAAGACAAATATTGGGTAAATTTGATAATTTTGAAACACATGAACAAGCTCAATTGCTTTCAGTTGTACTTATAAACAAAAAGTTGGAAGGGGCATTAAAATCATTGGGTATAAACACATCATCAAAGAAAAGAAAAGTTGTTTACATGCAAATTGATATGATTGAAAATCTTAGGAAAGGTTTGAACTAGCTAGGGAAGCGATGTCAAACTAAAGATAAGACCATTACAAGAAAATTTATGTTGACATCCATTGTAGGTAACACTATGGGATGAAAAAGATAGATATCTTTAGTTTCATCTCAGTTTGGTTTTAATAGGAAAACAATATCACAATATGTTAATAGGAGAATACTTTTGGATGATAGCACCTTGGAAGGCAATTGGGCAACCATGTGTAGAGATCCTCATTACGATAGGATTGATGAAGGAATAAATTTTTTTGTCACATCATTCTGGAATGATAATACATGTCCTTCATCAAACACTAGAGATGTTATCAAACATAGAATTTCAGCTAATAAATATGAATATCATATGAAACATTGGTTGGACACAACACAACATGAAATGTATGTGTCATTTTGTTGTTCTAATCCTAATATAAAGATTGGCCAAATATTGTTTGAAAGATTAAAGCCATCTTATATTGGGACAAACAAAGTGTTTGAAACTTGTTGTTGTCGTTATCATATTGAATTTGATCTCCACTATCAGGTTTTTTGAAAGTTTGTAGAAGACACTTATGGTTTTGAAAATGCTCCTCCTACTAGACGAAGTGAGTTCATCTCATCCATTTTATGTGATGAAAGAGATGATGTAGCTGGACAAATAAATTGCATAAAATGATTATGCCAAAGATGTGTTGATTTGTCTCTTTTTCCTTTGAAAAATGAAAATATTGATGTAACAAAGATGGTAAATTGCAAGAGTTGCAAATATGTAAAGAATGAAACAAAATTTGGGAAAAAATCCAAAAGGTTAGAATATGTTGAAGAAGAGATAAATGTTGGAGTATGCATTTTTTCAGGTATGGATACAAAAATTATGCATACTTGTAATAGGATAGAAAAGATGTGATCCTTGCATTCAGTTATGAGTACAGATTGTCACAATTGGATGTTGAACACTAGGGACTACTCATACTTTTGTTGTCACTACATTGCTAAAACTTAAAAGGAATGTATCAATTGAGACCATGGATATGTAGGTGCATGGAATCTAGTGCCACTAGTTGTTACTGATACATTTGATAGAGATGAAGATGAAAACTTTGATGATGTCCCTTCGAATTCTACTGATTATGATCATATCTTAGGATTGGTCAAAATTGGTAAGTATATAGATTGAACTAAGTAAATTTTAAGATCTCACACATGTATATATAAATTTACTATGTAGGAGATGTCTTTGCAGTGATTGTTCAGTGTGGAAATGTAGGAGTTGGTTATTATTTACTATGTTGTACTACAGAGAGGATGAAGTTACTTGAACTTGAAGAAAGTGATGGAATATTGTTCCCCATAGATTTGTACATGGTTTACATCAATATATTGAACTCAATTTGTAAATTTTAAATTTCAACCTTTTAACAAATTTCAAATTGAGTTTGTTTAAATTTATATATTGTTAAAATTTGTGACCTGCAGGTTCAGTTATTTTAGAGGGAACATATTTCAAGAAAATCAAAGTAATTCAACATAGTATTCACTTTGTTAATTACAAACCAAAAAATAAGGTGTTTCAATATAGTCACCTAGTAGTTGCCACATCCATTTGTCTCCATATAATTAAATCTCAATGTGGACGTCGTAAGTGGAGACTAGATAGTGAGGGTCATGAGAGAATATTACATGTTCTCCATGAAAGCTCAGAACCACTTGATTTGGTCTAAAACATATAATATGTATGCATATTTCTTGTGTTAGGACCTACTTGATATCTCTGGATTAAATCTCATTATACTTTGTTTATATATTTAAACATATGATGGACTATAATTTGTTGATATATGATGGGCCCATTTGATGGTTGAGTGGTTTTAATATATATAATTTTATATGTATACTTTGATTATTCAATGATTTTTATAGATTGCATATTAGTTAAAGATTTTATGTATGCTTTGATCATTCAATGATTGTTATGATACTTTTTATGATTCTTATGATTTCTAGATCCCCTTAAGACCTCCGTTTAAGACACTAAAAATGATGAAATTAGTTAGATTACTTATGACTTGTGTTAGTTCTAGAATTAGTTAGAATAGTTATTGTCCATTAGTTACATGTATCAACTGTAATCACCTAAAATTGGGCTAATAGAACCTAAGGCCCTATTTTCCCTAAATTTGACATATAACCTTGATTATATTAATTTGATTCTTGATCATTAGCATAAATCCCAAAAATTCAATAAACTCCATCAAATCCTAAATCAAGCATTTACCACTAAGGTTTTAAGAAAAATCAAGACAATCAGCTCTCGGCCTATTTAATTAATCCATTCCCACCAAATGCATGGCTAGGGTTATTAATTAAAAGAAAAGCATAAATACCTCCTAAATCAAACAAACACAACAAACACACTCCAATGATTAAGAGGCTTTCACATGGATCAAGGATCAAGCCAAGATGCATCTCAACCACTCCTCATAGATGCATCTCAACCGTTGAATTCCTTCAATCTTCTATAAAATAGAATTTTTAAAGGCTTCTAGCTCTCTAGCTCATTTTGATATTTAGACTTCTTCTACATGCTTGAATTGTGAGGCTTCATAATCCATGATTATTGAACTCTCATGCTTGGAGAATTTGCTCACTAATGCCTTAATTTGATAGATGTTTCCATGTTTTTCATGCTTAGATTCATGCTTTGTTAAAGAACATTTCAATTTGGTTAAAATGGAAAGAACTTTGGTTTCATGCATTTACTCTTGAATCTCTCATTTTAGTGTAGATTATCATTGTTTAAGGGTTAAATCTGAGAGTAAACAAACCCCTTATTTCATACTCACACTAACTAGAGAGCAATAGGATGATTTTGCTTGTTAATTCCCTCAATTGAATGCTTATTTTCTCTAAAAAGTGATGTTATTATCCTATTTAAGTGTTGTGTTGTAGGCCACAAACCCACACACACATTTATAGCATGCACCATGGGGCTAAGCCCCAGATTTTCTAATTTTCTTGCATTTTTAACTAACTATCACCAAGCAATTTTCTGTTAGAGGATCACATCCTGCATTCACGGATCACATCCTGTAACAAGGTTGCATCTATTCAAATCCAGGATCACATCTTGTGATCCGGGTCACATTAGGGAAATAGAGTCACATTTGGGAAATAGCATCATTTATGGAAATTAGGGGGGAAATCTAGGATCACATATGGGGATTTTTATTGCATTATTGGGTTTTCTGACTCCTAATAAATTTCATTGTTGATTCCTCTAGTTTTGTTTGACAGCCTGACTATGGTTTGTAGGTTGAAATATAGAGACCCAAATGCTAACCATTTCCTTGATTTTCTTTAAATGGATAAAATAAACTTGATGCATTTTTTTTTTAGCACTTAAATAAAATCTAATTTCACCCTATAAATCAATTAGAGGATTATGCTATTTTCCCCTTGAGGGAAAATCAGAAACTCAAAAGTTGGTTTACACCTTGGAGTTAAATTGAGGAATGAATGCTAACAAATTGCATATTTAAATTTCCTTAAAGAATTATCTTTTGATTTTGGGATTTCTAACAAGCTAACAAGATAATGGGTGAACTTGATGTTGCTGGCTGATTTTGAAAGCCTAACAGTTATTTGTAGGATGTTTTCCCAAGACCAAAAACAAAAGATTACTAATGCTTGTCATGTAGGTTGCCTCTAAAGAAAATTTGACACAAAAGAGTTCATGCTTGATTTTTATAGGAATCTTAAACAATTTGAGATCAAGTTGCAAATTAGCTAGGGGATTATGCTCTTTTCCCCTTGAGGGAAAACTAGAAACTCAAACGTTGGCTTGTTATTTAGCATCAAATTGGAGTAATTAAATCATAAATATGCATGATGTGTTTGGAATTTGTGGTATAAGTTAGGAGATTATGCTCTTATCCTTCACAGAAAACTAGAAATCTAGAGCTTACTATCATTTATCCATTTACTTTATTGTATACCTTTACAGGGCTTACCGGTTGAGGAAAAAATCTCCCAGGAATGACCCAAGTGGGGAAAAGTGTTACACCGACTCTTCCACCCCACTATAAAAACTAACACTTCCTTGAGGCTAAAGCCTTGGAAGACATGATCTATCTTGTCTTTTGAGATTGATGATCGATCCCAATGACAGACTTGGATTTTTTCTAGAGCGGAGCTACTTTAATCTTGCTTGCGAGACTACACACTTTCAAGTTCCTATAGGGTTAACAACCTCAATCCTTCTTGAGGGACTATGGGAGATGGTTGAGAATGGATGCCTTCATTAAAAGCTCTATGTTAGATGCCACCCGGATCACCCCTGAAAGGTTGTTATCACTTGTACGAGGAAAGTAGTAATTGCCCCAAGAAATTCAACATATTGATCCCCCATCGATATTAACACTTGGAAAATATGGCCTCCAATATCCATTGCATGTTATTGGACAATGATATTCTAAGGAGTCTTTAGGTGTGTCCCTAAGTTAGTGAACACGTGGTTTCAATCTCTACCTAGTATAAGATAAGTTAGGTGTGTCTGATTAAAATGTTTGCTTGATGTGTTCTAAATATGAATTCAATTAATTCTCCCCAAATGAATAAGCACACAACATTTACAAGCATTTACAAACACCTGACAGTCACTCGAATCTGACAGACATGACACATTTTTTGAGAAACACTAAAATTGCAAATTCCTTGTCATCATAAGATCGCATTTGGTATTCCTAAGTCGTATCCTGCATCCCAGATCACATCTGTTCAAATATGGGTCACATCTAGTAGTCACACCATTTCTTGAGTCACATCCGATGAACTTTCCATTTCCTGAGTCAAATACAACATTTCTTGTGTCGCATCTGGGGTTCCAATTTGTTTTCTAGTCACTATTTAGGATCACATCCGAGATAGAGAGTACTTTTGTAGCTTCTAGAAGAATTTTTTTACATTTTCAAATACCCATTTGGCTCATTAGTAAGTTCTTGTTGTCAAAACATAGTCATTTGATACCTAGAAAGAGTCATCTCTGAGAACGTCTTGTCACCTTACATGGTCCAAATCTGCATTGTTCAATTGTGAAGTTAGTTTATCCAATCAGCTACAACCAAGCTCTTAGCTCATAAATAGATAACTTTAACACCCTTTGATGCTGAAAATTTCACACTATAAGACCCATTTGCACATTGGTTCCCAACTCATAAGCAGGGCATTCTAACCCCATTTGACATTGGATCCATAAAATGACATTTCAAACCCACTCTAGCATCCTTGGATTCACAATTAGACATTGCAAACAATCAGACCCACTTTTAAACACAAGACACTCATTGGTTCCTCAATCCCAATTTCATGGTTGTTACAAGGCACAAAACTTACAATTTGGAAACAAACCCATTCTCGGAAGAAGTACCCATATTCACATTGGAAACAAGAGAGAGTTCAAGAATCAATCCTTTATACTATATTACACCTAGCACTACTCATAGAGTAACACCCGAACAAACAAACACATGAATAACCAAGATGAATACCGATGGGATGAAATATTTCATGAAAAAATGAACAAACATAATATAACAGACAAAAGGAAGAGATACAATACCATGAAACATATCATAATGATGATGATGATGATGATGATGATGATGATGATGATGAAGATGATGTAGATCCCACTGAAAAAAGAATACCATAGAGCTATAACTAACAAAGGATTCAACAAAATCCTTGAAAGAGCTTTGGATGAAAACAAAGAAAAATATTTTGTAGAACTTTCTTCTAGAGGTGTGAAGTTACCAAAGAACTATGATGTGAGTCAACTTAAGCAAAAAGAAGACCTTAGTCCTATGTCAATTCTAACTAGACAACTACTTTCCATGAAAATATAAATTCAAGAGCTCAAGGAAGCAAAGGAAAAACAAAAACAAAAATACTCTTTGGAGCACATATGTCCTTTCCCTTTTGACAAGGGACTCAAAATGATTCCATTTCCCAAGAATATTACAATACCAAAGTATGAAAAATACATGGGAGATTTAAATCCTCAAGATCATGTAAGAGAATTTTTCACAACTAGTATGGAGTTCATGCATGAAGAAACATATCTCATGAGGCTATTTCCATGAAGCCTAGGTGGATAAGCTGTGGACTAGTTTTCTAAACTACGCATAAGAATCAAAACATTTGATGAACTAGTGCAAAAATTCATACAACAATACTCCTACAATATCCAACACATGGTCACTATGTTGGATCTATGGAATACCAAAAAGAAAATGTGAGAATCATTCTTGAATTTCCTACAAACATGGAGGAAAATATTTGCACGATATGCTAGACAGATACTTGAAACTGAAAAGATGGATATCTTCATTAACAACTTGGTTCCAAAAATGAATTTCCCAATTCAACAAGGAAAATAAAGAAAAGTACTATCCCTCCAAGGACAAGTACAAGTATGAAAACAAGAACAAACATGTGGTTAATGATGGAGTGGTTGATACTCCTAATCCAAAACCAAAACTAGATGTTTCCAATCTAACAACAAGTCTTCAAATGAACAAGAGTCTGAATCCTACTGTGACTCCAGCAACAAATAATACTTTCAACAAACCTCGAAGAGAATCTTGGGCACCAAGGACTAAGAGAGCATTTACACCATTGGGAGACACCTTGGAAGCACGGTTTTAAAATCACTTGTGGAGAACAAAATCATTACAATTCTTGATCCCGACAAACCTTGGGATCCAAAAGACAAATCCAAGTGGTGGAATGATAATGACTATTGTGATTACCATCATAATAAAGGACACACAACCAATAATTTCTTGAAACTAAGACATGTTATTTAGGATCTTATTGAACAAGGAAAAGTCAAGGTAGATGTGCATCACATGAACAGTGATCACAAGGCATTTCAAACTCCACTACCTAACTATGAAAAAGGAGAAACTTCTAAAAGCAATAAGATTAATTACACATACACTAATAGTGACAATGTAATCAACCTGATGGAACCATGTGAACATTCCATCAACATGATCACTCTCAAGGGAGTGAGAGACAAAGATGAATCCTCAAATACTATAACATGAAGCCAAGCAAATCTTACCCTTAAAGGAGTCTCAACATCTAACACACCAGCTACAACAACAACAATAACAACAACAACAACAACAATGCCTAAACAAGTGGTTCCATCTGCAAAATTCAATCTTGTGGAACAATTGAAAAAGACACCCGCATAGATATCTATCCTAGAGTTGTTGAAAATTTCCCCCAGTCATAAGGAGGTTCTTGATCAAGCCCTACTGAGCACCAATGTACCAAAAGACTTAGATGTGGATAGATTCCAGGCCATGGTTGGTCACATGGGTTCCTCACATTACTTATCTTTCTCTAGAGAGGATGACAGATGAGAGAGAGGGAGGTGGATATTACCAGCTAGCGGATGGATGAGAGGATTGGACAGCCCATCTTGAAAGGATGGGATGGGGACATCTGATCATTCGATCTATTCTCGATCAAGTTTCGGGAATGAATTGAACCAATTTCATGCCTCCCGCCCGGGCCCTTTTTTATATAGTTTGCCCGGTGCTTTTTGTATGAAAGGATTATTATAGGCGATTGCTATTGTAGGCTATGACTCTGGATATGATGTTGTCTCCCTTGGCGAATAGTAGGGCATATGCTTTTGGTGCTGCTAGCTATGGCTATGGATCTTTAACTGCATCTGGATCATCTGGAATTGGATCTCGCCCAATATAGTAAAGGGGGGCCCCACCTATTTTAGGGGCCTGCCCTGAGCTAGTAAGTCTAAAAAACTCATCAATGAACCAACCACATAATCAACCACTTCATTTAGAGGTTCTTATTCATAAACATCATGTCAAATGTGTCTTGATAGATGGAGGTGCTGGTTTGAACATTTGTACTTACAACTCAATAAAACAACTTGGTTTCTCAGAGCATGCAATTGATCCTAGGAGGAAGATAACAATTAAAGCCTATGATGAGGAAGAAAGATCCTCTAAAGGATTGGTTGTCTTACCCATCCAACTAGGACCGGTGGAACAAGATGTCCTTTGTCATGTTCTTGATCTACCCCTTGCTTACAAAATTCTTCTGGGAAGACCATGCATACATTCAATGCAAGCAGTGCCTTCTACGTATCAACAATGCCTAAAGTTCCCTCATAATAGAGTGGAGGTGACTATTCCAGTGGATACCACATACACTTGTAATAATCTCAAACAAACAGAAAGCATGGTTCCCCGTAACAAAGAAGGGTCCACCAAGGCAGAGACATCTAAAGAAATGGTCTTGAGGAGCTTTGCTAAGAAGATCACTATCTAGGAAACAAGCATGGGTGAATAAAAGATGGATCCCGCCATGTCTTTAATGGATCTTCCCATTTCTCCTAGGACACAAGGGAGACCTTCATCTATATTTACACCTTCCTATGGCATCACTTTGACTATACATGAAGGAACTAGAATGGTGAAAGCAAGAGTATCCCTAGAAGAGGAGAATGAAGAAAAGGTTGTTTTGCAAAGGCTTTACAAAGAACCCGAAGAAGATGGGAATGTCAAACATGTTGAAATATCTCCAAGAAAATATGGGAAAGGATATGAACTTATGAAACAAATGGGGTAAAAGTGAAAATGAATAGTGAAAAGTCACTTTTTGACCTATTTAAGCCTCCCGAGGGTCCTGGAACCCTAAGGAGCATTAATGATAAGACATCACAAAGGCTTAATATTGGGACCAAAATTGAAACATGTGATTTATATCACCTAGATGTAGTAAAAATAGAGTTACAAAACAAAGGCAACATTCAGAATGCAGAAGTCAAACATGGTCAAATTTCAGTCAAACAGGGGAAAATTGAGTAGAAAGTGATTTTCTCAATACAGCATCAAATTTTTATGCTAGGATATTACTTAAACACAAGTCAAACTTGGTTAACTCTTTTAAAATCTTGGTCAAACTTGGTCAAACAGTCCTCCTGGGGCACTAAAATTGATCTAAATGGCTTGAAAACTCTTTCCAATCGATATATGCTTGATCCAAGATCATTTCAATCATGGTAAATCTTTCTAAATGCTTGAAACTAATGAGTTTATTTTTATTTGTTCCAATTTCAGTCCTAAGGGGGCATAATCATACCAAGATCCAATGCTTTGAATCAAATTCTTTAACACCAGAGGCACAAAAATTCTCTTCAATCAAGCTGAGGCTGTTAATTTTAACTAAAAATTCTTTTCAAAATCTCATATCGACCTTCGTTCAATCAAGCTCAGAGCCGGTATTGTCAATTCCTATTCAATCAAGTTCAGAATTGATAGTTTCTAAATCAATCAAAATTTCATTCAATCAAGCTCTGAATTCTTTTATCGGTCTTCATTCAATCAAGCTCAGAATTGGTAATGTCAATTAGTGTTCAATCAAGATTAGAATTGATAGGTTTTTAAATTAAGTAGGATTTTGTTCGATCAAGCTCAAAATTCTCAAATTCAAAGTAGTTCTCGTTACTGCTCTATAAATCTTTTAGAGTAGTTCTCGTTGCTCTATAAATCTCCTGGATCATGCTTTGAATCAGATGTTCTTTGAATCCCTGTGCTGTTCACAAAGCAATTCAAAGAGGGGAAAATGTAATCACCTAAAATTGGGCTAATAGAACCTAAGGCCCTATTTTCCCTAAATTTGGCATATAACCTTGATTATGTTAATTTGATTCCTTATCATTAGCATAAATCCCAAAAATTCAATAAACTCCATCAAATCCTATATCAAGCATTTACCACTAAGGTTTTAAGAAAAATCAAGACAATTAGCTCTAGGCCTATTTAATTAATCCAATCCCACCAAATGCATGGCTAGAGTTATTAATTAAAATAAAAGCATAAATACCTCCTACATCAAACAAACACAACAAACACACTCCAATGATTAAGAGGCTTTCACATGGATCAAGGATCAAGCCAAGATGCATCTCAACTACTCCTCACAGATGCATCCCAACCGTTGAATTCCTTCAATCTTCTATAAAACAGAATTTTCAAAGGCTTCTATCTCTCTAGCTCATTTTGATATTTAGACTTCTTCTACATGCTTGAATTGTGAGGCTTCATAATCCATGATTATTGAACTCTCATGCTTGGAGAATTTTCTCACTAATGCCTTAATTTGATAGATGTTTCCATGTTTTTCATGCTTAGATACATGCTTTGTTAAATAACATTTCAATTTGGTTAAAATGGAAAGAACTTTGGTTTCATGCATTTACTCTTGAATCTCTCATTTTAGTGTAGATTATCATTGTTTAAGGGTTAAATCTGAGAGTAAATGAACCCCTTATTTCATACTCACACTAACTAAAGAGCAATAGGATGATTTTGCTTGTTAATTCCCTCAATTGAATGCTTATTTTCTCTAAAAAGTGATGTTATTATCCTATTGAAGTGTTGTGTTGTAGGCCACAAACCCACACACACATTAACTAGTTATTTTTTATGATATTAATTCTAGATCCCCTTAAGACCTCCCCTTAAGATTGCTTATTTATTAAACATCCCCTTAACACACTAAAAAATGATAAAATTAGTTAGATGACTTATGACATGTGTTAGTTCTAGAATTAGTTAGAATACTTATTGTCCATTACTTACATGTATTAACTAGTTATTTTTTATGATATTAATTCTAGATCCCCTCAAGACCTCCCGTTAAGACACTAAAAAATGATAAAATTAGTTAGATTACTTATGTCATGTGTTAGTTCTAGAATTAGTTATAATAGTTATTGTCCATTAGTTACATATATTAACTAGTTATATTTTATGATATTAATTCTAGATCCCCTTAAGATTGCTTATTAGTTAAAGATCCCCTTAAGACACTAGAAAATGGTGAAATTAGTTAGATTACTTATCATATCTAATCAAATCATATCATCTAATCAGATAAAACCATCTAATCAAATCATATATGATCAAATAAAATCATCTAATCAAATCAAATTAAATCATATCATATCATCTAATAAAATAAAACCATCTAATCCAATCATATATCATGAAATAAAATCATCTAATCAAATCAAATCAAATCGTATCATATCATCTAACCAAATAAAATCATCTAATCAAATCATATATTAGTAAATAAAATCATCAAATCAAATCAAATCATATCATCTAATCAAATATATGTCTCTAATCAAATATATGTCTCGGATCAAATATATGTATCTAATCAAATATATATGTTTGTAATAAAATATATGTCTCGAATCATAAAATGAAAATATCAAACATGTACTAATGACATGTATAATGAGTCTCAAATAAAAGATATGTGCAACATGTCTTAAACTAGGGAGTCATCTAGGCACATGCGAATAGAGAAACCCTCTGAGCGACTGCCATGAGCATCCTTTGGCTGTGAGACAACAATTGATCCTTGCGAATATAAATGCATGTATATATAATAATAATCTAAAATAATTAAAATATTATAAATTCATGTTTAAACTTACATAGTTTTAAAACTTACCTAACCGCTACTAGGTGTCACATCTACTCAATCACTCCTATGAAAAACATCCTCTGGCTATAAAGAAGAAAATGACCCCTACAAATTTAGTACAACAATTGGTTATATACATGTTCATAGTATATATATTATTCAAATTACTTGAAATATATAAATACATGTGTACACATGCATGCTTAAACATGCATATATCTAAAACTTACCTGACCACTAGTAGGTCTCACATTAAATGGATCTCTCATATGAAGATGATCCAAGCCCACACTAGAGGTAATGTGCTCTACTAACTGTGCCAGTAAAATATTATACATTGAACAAACATCATTACACATGTCTATAATTAATTGTTCACTAAAACTCCTAAGAAAAAAGAAAAGAAAATTTTATATGTACATGGGTCTCAGGAGCAGAAGGATCATTAGCACGTTGCACCTTCATACCATCAACTGAAACTACATCACCCACACCACCTTTAGTCCAGAACCTGTCTAGTAATAAGGAGTATAGGGGTGACACTAGCTGGGAGGGGAGTGATGTAGAACCTGAACCATCTAGATCCAATAACATATCCATAAATGAGCCAACATTAGTGCCAACATCCACCTGACCCAACCCACACAACTGCTCATCAAAAGTGTCTAGGCCCTTAGTGGTGATGCATACATCTCCAACTTGTATACTTGGCTCTACAGCTGTAGAGTGACCTATGGGTGCAGAGCACTCTGCACTATGCTATACCTGACTAGTAGATGGTGCATCCTATGTCGGTAGAACTACAAGACCTCGTGCAAGTCTAATGAAATCCCTGACTGAATGTATTGGGATCTTGTGCATGTTAGTAATATGAGAATAGGACTACAGGAAATCCTCCAAAAAGTAAAGGGCCATATCTAAATTACTATGATGACCTAAAAGTGCTCATATCTCTCTAGGTACAGGAAGACCTGTAGCTCTCTATGTCTCATCAGTCACACCTGCAGTAGTACTAGATGAAGCCTCAAAAGATAATCTGGCTTTACTCAATCTAGTCAAAATATATCTTCCCATTGAATCTGAAGTGATGGATGTAGATGCAGAAGCAATCTATCCTATACTATCCCCTACTCCCCTTTGAGAAGCAATGATGACTCTATCTACTATAGCAGCCATCGTTGGTGCCACTATCAGAGCCCTGTGCCCAACCAGCTATCTATGAGGCTGTACAACTCAGTCAGCCATACGATATTGATTGCGGTATGCAACCCCATCGCGTCCCTGACCATAATATGCTAGAAGATCTATATAGTTGACCCTGAGTCCCAAATGGAACTCAACATACAACTGCTATGCAAAATATAATGGAATTTGGTTGTTATTTGGATAAAGACCATGTGATGTAAGAAACTGAGGGTATATCACACTTGCGATCTGAGGAATGACACACCATGTGACTTGATATGCCCTCACAATAGCCTTCCCATAATAATGTGGGAAAACCTCTCGTTTGATAATTTCCTTGGGGACAAGGCTTTGAACCGTCGCTAAGGAAACATCACCCGAGACCTTGACCCTCAACTCTTGAAAAATAGTCTCAACTACCTGAGTCGTGAAGGAGGAGTGAGATCTCAATCTAGCAGTCATCACCTCCAAACTAGTCAATATACTTGCACAAGTATCTCTATATATACTATCTCTTGAAGACGTATAGATGGACTCTCTAAGTTGAGCCATCTCTATGTCAGCAATATGAAAAATGGTTTGTATATCAAGAGTCTGAGGTGCATCCTGAGTGGCCATCTAGATACATAACATGTGAAAGCTAAGTGTTAATAATTAAGTACTTGATTACATGTTATAACTGCATGTAAAATGGAAACAAATATCAAATATATAAAATTATAGGTCAAGTAAGTGGTCTTATTAGGTCTTAAGAGTCCTTGGATGTACTAATTGGTATTAATTGGTCCTAGCACATCCTAAGATTATTTTGTGGGTCTTGGGGGTCCTAAGGTTTCATATTTGTTTTAAGATTTCATAAGGGATCCAGATAAGAGTCCTAGAATGTTAATGAGTGGTAGGTTCAATAAGTGGTCCTAAGGGATCATACATTACATTAATTGATCCTAGTATGTCTTAAGGTTTATTGATGTGTCTTAAGATAGTGTAAGGGATGGGTAAGGGTCAAGTAGAGTGTCTTAAGGGGTATTGGGTAACATAAGAGGTCCTAAGGGGTCCTAGGTTACATTAGTGGATCCTCATATGATATTAATTGAATCTAAGATACATAAATGTGTCCTAGGACAACCTAAGATATGTTAATGGGTCTTGATGATATGAATGGGTCATATATGCCATAAAATGTCGTAAGGGATGTATAATGGTCCAATAATGTTAATGGGTCATAGATGTGATAAGTGGTCTAAGGGATCTTAGGTTACATTGATTAATACTAGTATGTCTTAGTTCTTGTGGGCATTGATGGGTTTGCATATGTATTAAAAGAAGCTAATATAGAAGAACGTGTCCTAGGACATTTTAAGATATAATAATGGGTCGTATGGGTTCTAAGGAGTCCTATGTGTCTTAAGATTTCATAAGCGATATGTAATGGTCCTAGAATGTCTTAAGGGGTTGTAGGCATCATAATAGGTCCTAAGAGATCATAGGTTACATTAATTCATCATAATATGTCTTAAGGAGCCTTTAGGGAAACAATGAGTCCTTGTATGTATTAGTGGAACCTAACATGTATATCAATGGGTCATATGACATCCTAATATGTATTATAAGATCTTGAGATTCCTAAGGGATCCTAAGTGTCTTAATATGTCGTAAGGGAGGGATAAGGTTCCTAGAAACTTACTGTGGTACAATTTTTTAACATATTCTAACATACTACTAGCTAATTTTCAAAAATTTAACTATGATTTTCTAAGATTTCTACACACTAAAAATTACTTAAAATAAATAACTAACTATAATTTACTAAATTTACTAAAAATGCGTGTACATGTGAGAGAGAGAGAGAGAGAGAGAGATTCCTAATATTTACTAACTTTAAACTTGAAATTTAAAAATAAATATTTTTAATAATTTCTAGAAGACCTTAATGTTTTCTAACATTTTCTAACATTTCATACTATGATTTCAAATGTTTTATAAACATTTTCTATCAGTTGCTAACAAACTACTATGATTTTCTAACATATTCTAACATTTATAGTACAATTTTTAAAATTTCTATCATTTTCTAATATTTAACTATGATTTTCTAACATTCTACTATCAATTTCTAACATATTCTAATATTTAAATATGATTTTCTAACATTTGTACAAATAAAAAATTATTTAAAATAAATATAAAACATATAATTTACAATAAAAAATGAGAAAAATGTTTGTACCTGATACTACTAACAATCTAAAGATGTTGAAAAATCTCAGGAGGTGTTGATGTTGTACTAGACATCACTGCTTCGCTCCAAGCCCTGGGGTCCACAAAATCCAAACAGTGACAATGACAAATAAAAAAGAATTGCCAGAAATATATAACAAAATTTGGCCATAAGGGGATTCGCGTGAAGACCCCCTTCGTGCGAAATACCCTGCATAAGGTACTTCACACGAAGGGGGGTCTTCGCGCGAAGCCCCCTATGTAGGGTAATTCATGCGAAGTGGGTCCACCACTTTGCCCGAAGTGATGACTTCGCATGAAGACTCTAAAATTTTTTATTTTCCTACGATGCTGATTTTCTTCGTCCCTAAAAGTGGGACACAGTTTTGTCGGATCACCCAAGAGTACCTTTGAAATTGTTTATGGGATTCACCCAAGGGGTGTATGTGTTATTAGAGACCTTGGATCCATTGAATATAGAAGTGGTCATGCTTAAGACTTCACTCAAACCATGAAGGACATCCAAGAACAGGTTAGGAAGAACATCCTAGAATCAACTCAAAATTTGAAGGCCAAGATACATGAGAAAAGAAAGAATGTGCAGTTTGAAGTAGGAGACAGTGTCATGGTTCATTTGAACAAGTCAAAGTTGCAGAAATGTGTTTCTACAAAGTTTCAGAAGAAGAGAGTGGGTCCTTGCAAAGTCCTAGCCAAATATGGGGCTAATGCATACAAACTAGACTTGCCTAGTGTACCGAACATCTCCCTGGTGTTCAATGTATCTAATTTGATCAAATTCAAGGGTTCTCTCACCAAGTTAGATGTCAAAAGTATAGAGATTCATGCTGATGTAGAACCTCATGCACTACCTCCCAAGGTACAGCTGGAAGCAGAGAAGATCTTAGACTCAAGGGTCAAAAGACCACTAGACATAAAGTGTACATTGAATACCTCATTCAATGGAAGAACAAACTTGAATCAGAGGCTACATGGGTGGAAGTTGCAGACTTCAAGAAGATTGGCATCTAAGAGGACATCTTAGTCACAGGAGAGACTTGACCATTTTTGAGGGGGAGTATGTTGCAGGGCACCTAGGTAAGGGTGCTTGGTAACCTAGGGTCCCTAGTGTTGATTTTTGGCTTGTAGTGGCCTTACCCAAACCACTAGTCCAATAAGGAGACTAGTTGGTCTCTCAAGTTTTTTGGTTAGTTTTTTATCTCTTTCTTAGTTTCCCTAGGTCCTAATTGAGTCTTGTTGGGTCAGATTTGGCCAACTTAGCTAAAGTGTCGAATAGTGGATAATGGTGGAAAATGTTGTAAAGTGCCTCTTTGATGTTTTCATAAGTTGAATATGGTCTTAAGGACCCTAGAATAGCCAGTAGTTAGTCACACAAGGGCATGAAGAACTGGTTTTCTAAGCCACAAAAAGTTGTCCTGATAGCTTTGAAAGTTGTCATGACACGTGCAACTTTAAAAGTTGTCATGACAACATTTCATAAAACCTAGGAAATGGCTCAAGAAGGCCCAAATCTTGACCCAAAGGTCCTAACACATGGGATTGGGTATATAATGATGGAACCCTAATTTTGAGCATTGGGAGTCATGTTATATGAAAACCAAGACCTGGAATGAGATTTTTCTATGTAATTTTGTGAGGAACTTGAAGACTTAATGTGTAATAGAGCTTGAAGATATATTGATGGACTAACTCTAATCATTGCATGTGTTAGATTAGTATGTTGTTTGAATCTTAGTTGTATTAGTTGATCATTTTGATAGGTTTTAGCATTAGTTCTTTACTAGTTAATTCCTTGGCCTATCTCGGGTTGGTCCAGACATAGTTTTATAAAATGGAGTGCTAGCTCACTCTCCTATAGTAAGAATTTTATGGCCCTTTGGGATCTATGAGTAGACTCCTTGTATTATACGATGTTGCAAGGATGGGTCATAGAAAGCATGGGAAGTGTTTTTAATGTGATGCCCTAGGCGAGCTAGGAGTGCATGGCTAGGGATCATAGTGTGTTGCAGAGCTATGAAGAGTGATTGAAAGCATTCATTACTTCAATGAAAGCATGTGTAGAGGAGGCTAGGAGTGTTAGGAAGCATCTCCAACAATGAGAATCCTTGGTGATTGGTTTGAACATGAGAAACTTCAAACCTTCACTTGTTCAGTTAGGAAACAAGGAAACCCTTATTTTTAGCCTTGTTTCTAGGAAAACCCTATATGGAAAGGTTGGAGGAAGGAGACCAAAGGAATCTAAAAGCCCTTCCAAAAGGGTACTCAAATGTACAATTTTTTGTGTGCCTTGTTTGAAGAGTTTGTGAACTAGAACCCAAAAGGTGTCCAATTAGGCCTACTAGCCTTGTAGCTCTTATTGGGATAGTTAGCAAGGAGATCTTAATAGTGATAGGGTTTCCCTAGAAAGAAGTGGACTTAAGCATGGTTTTGGACCACATTCTTAATTAATTTACCCTCCTTTCCATTTGAGGCTCAGCATAGACAAAAATCCCTACTTTGAGGATGGTGGTGCTAGAAGGCAGCTATGGAGTGATGTTGTAAAGAGAGCTTGATTCAAAATTTGGTGTTGCAAGTTCAATAGAAAAGGTTTGAGATTGTGAATCCTTGTGTGGATACTAGGTTAGTTACATATAGGCTATAAATATACCCTTGTGTGATCCTAGAAGAGGCTAGGATAGAGAGAGAAATACTTGAGTTACACCATATAGTCAATTTAATCTAGAGATATCAAGTAGCTCCTAGCACATGAGATAGGTATACATATTATACTTTTTAGACTAACTCAAGTTGTTCACACTTTTCTTGGAGAACATGTAATATTCTCTCATGATCCTCACTATCTAGTCTCTACTTACGATGTCCAGGTTGAGATTTAACTGTATGGAGAGAAATGGAGGTGGAAACTACTAGGTGACTATATTGAAACACCTTATTATCTGGTTGGTAATAGAAAAAGTGAATACCATGTTGAATTACTTTGATTTTCTTGAAATATGTTCCCTCTAAAACAACTGAACCTGTATGTCACAAATTTTAACAATATAAATTTAAACAAACTAAATTTGAAATTTGTTAAAAGGTTGAAATTTAAAATTTACAAATTGAGTTAAATATATTGTTTTAAAGCATGTACAAACCTATGGGGAACAACATTCCATCAGTTTCTTCAAGTTCAAGGAACTTCATCCTCTCTGCAGTACAATGTAGTAAATAATAACCAACTCCTTCTACATTTCCATGTTCAACAATCACTGCAAAGACATCTCTTCCATAGTAAATTTATATATACATGTTCAATCTATAGATCTATCTATCTATACATGTAGCTCAATGGACCAGATAATGTGAAATTTATATACTTACCAATTTTGACCAATCCCGAGATATGATCGTAATCAGTAGAAATTAAAGGGACCTCATCAAATTTTTCATCTCCATCTCCATCAAATATATCAGTAACAACTAGTGGCACTAGATTCCATGCACCTACATATCCATAGTCTTGATTGATGCATTCATCATAACTGTCAGCAATGCAGTGACAAAAAAAGTACGAGTAGTCCCTAGTGTTCAATATCCAATTGTGACAATTCGTACTCATAAATGAATGCAAAGATGACGTCTTTTCTATCTTATTGCAACCATGCATAATTTTTCTATCGACACCTGAACAAATGTATATTTAATACATTCTATAAATATAATTTGAATAAAGAATATACATAAAAAATTTAAACACTTGAATAATTTAAAAATGTGTGCATACCTTTTATCTCCCAAAATTTTCTATGTGGCACCGCTTGAGTCAATCCCTATGATGTGTCATTCTCATTTGGTGTGAAATGTGTCTTCCACCATTCAACAACATCATGCACATTTTTTATATGAACTCCCTTATAATTCATTTGATACTTTCATAGAGCATATTTGATGCAAGCGCCAACACCATCGTGTTTAGCTTTTCCATGTCAATTGTCAAAGAAACTCTAGATGTATGGTATTTTTTCATTATGATGATATCTACATAGTGCATAAAATGGTCTCAATGATTTAAATTGTGCAGCACATCCATCTGATCAAACATAATGTTTATCAATTTTTATACCTCTTTCTTTCAAATTTGCAAAAAAAATCTCGAAGCAATATTGTACACATAATGAATGTCATACTCTCTATCATCACTTATATAAAAATGATATTCCTTTGTGATAACCCATGCTTCAAATGTTCTCTAAATATCATCCAAATCTAATTGTGTGTGTCAATAACACACATGTGCCATAATAGTAATATTCTCTAAGAAATAGTATTCCGATCGAATTGCCTTTTGATGAACAAAGGAATAGTTTTCTACAAAATCAACAACTGATACAATAGTTCCAAGTGGGAAATTGTCTCTTAATGTTTGGAATTGTTATGCTTGCCACTTTGCAAAAAAAGCATAATGAATGTAGGGTTGAATAAATTTTTAAAATTTTTCCATAAATACTCCAACATTTATCTCCTCTTCAACATATTCTAATCTTTTGGATTCTTTCCCAATTTTTTTTCATTCTTTACATATATTTGCAACTCTTGCAATTTACCATCTTTATTACATCAATATTTTCATTTTTCAAAGGAAAAAGACACAAATCAGCACATATTTGACATATTTCTTTTAAGCAATTTATTTTTCCACCTACATCATCTCTTTTATCACATAAAATGGATGAGATGAACTCACTTAATCTAGTAGGAGGAGCATTTTCAAAACCATAAGTGTCTTCTACAAACTTTTGAAAAAACTGATAGTGGAGATCGAATTCAATATGATAACGGCAACAACAAGTTTGAAACACTGTGTTTGTTAAAGATAATATGGCTTCAGTCTTTCAAAAGATGTTTTCCCAATGTTTATATTAGGATTTGAAGTAAAAAATGACACATACATTTCATGTTGTGTTGTCTCCAACCAATGTTTTGTATGATATTTATATTGATTAGCTGAAATTCTATGTTTGATAACACCTTTGATGTTTGATAAAGGACATGTATTATCATTCCAAAATAATCTGACCAAATTCTTGATTCCTCCATCAATCCTATCACAATGAGGAGCTCTACACATGATTTCCCAATTGCCTTCCAAGGCGCTATCATCCAAAAGTATTCTCCTATTAACATATCGTGATATTATTTTCCTACTAAAACCAATCCGAGATGAAACTAAAGATATCTATCTTTTTCAGAGCATAGTGTTACCTTTAATTGATGTCAACATAAATTTTCTTGTAATGGTCGTATCTTTAGTTCTAGATCACTTCCCTACCTGGTTCAAACCTTTCCTAAGATTTTCAATCATATCAGTTTGCATGTTAACAACTTTTCTCTTCTTTGATGTTGTGTCTATACCTAATAATTTTAATGCCCCTTCCAACTTTTTTTTTATAAGTACAACTAAAAGTAATTGGGCATGTTCAAGTGTTCCAAAATTATCAAATTTATCCAATAGTTCTCTTGCTATCATATTCATTGATCTCTTCTTAGAAAGACTTAAGGATTGAACATTATCAAGCGATCTCAAATTCTCCACATCCATTGTAAGTAAATGATCGAAGGTTTTATAATTAATATTTCTCTTTATAGTTTGAGCTAAATTTAAAAGTTCATCCATACCAGTAGGAGCACATGATCCTGACCCTTCTCCAAAGTGAATTTCTTGAGATTCCATAGGGAGTGATCCTGACCCTTCTTCAATATGAAATTATTCGGCTTGACTTGACCATCCTACTTCCTCTTGTCCTTCACCTTCTTTAGTTTTATGATAATATGTCAATGTAGCATCACAATTTTTTTGTTCAGTACCAGGTGACCTTTTTCTATAAAATTTACTATTTCTTCCCTTCGTGTTCCTGATTTATTCTCTCCAAAAAATGTCTTCCACAAGATCTCCAATAAAAATTCTTTACTTCAAAAAATACATTGATCTAATATTTTTCCTCTCCAAAATTATGCCTTTGAAAAAATAGAAATAGAAACCCTCCTCCAAAAACTGCCTTTGTAATAAATGACCAATAATAGAAAAAGCAGAATTAATTTATTAAAATTCGGTGGAAAATAAAAATAAAATATTTTAATTTTATACCATTCTAATTCTTTTTACAAAACAAACTCATAACTAGCCGACCTAGTTCGCTCGAAGTAGGCTTGGAAAAATTTCGGCGGGGTGTTTCTCCACCGGACTTTTAACATGAGCGTCTTCAGGCAAAGACCATTCGCATGAAGCCTCTTAGGTGCCTTTGAGCGAACAGTGTCTTCACTTGAAGACCCCTAAATTAAAATTTTTCCCTCAGAAAAAAAAAAGTAAACTACAAAAAAATGGCCTTTCAAGGCCTGGGACAAGGACCAAACAAGATGGTTTTTTTCAAATATACAATGCCAAGTGATGCTATTTAGAAAAATATTTCTAATGACTATAATTTTAATACATATTGAGTTCATTACCACTTTTAAATATTACTTTACGTAAACATATGTTGTTTGGTCATTCAACAACCTATCTCTTCAAGACTTCGAGAAAAATAGTAAATTACAAAATAAAAATTATGAAAAATATGTAAGAAAAGAGTATTTGTGTTACCTTTCTATTAAAAAAAAATAAAAAAATGATTTTTGATATACACAAATCAAGTTAAAGCGATCCAAGTGATCTTATGTCTAAATTACAATTACCGTCACTTTAGAACTTAATAAACTATGAAATATTGACCCAAATTGAATGAAACCGATTGCATCCTTTAGATATTGAAGTTACAAATATAATATCAAAATAATTACATCCTTATCAAGTTTTATAAAAAAAGATATGCTGATTCAAGTGACAGTAACTCTTTAAAAATATAGTTATTTCACACAAACCACTTTTCGAAGGAGAAAGAAAAATGAATTGAAATGAATTTTTAATTTTTTTTTTTAAAATATATTTATAAACTTGAAAGAAAATTCTAAAAGACTCTAGTTTACATCATCTTCAAATTACTAATAGTTTTGTAGCAAAAAGTTTTTGAAAGTGAAGTTTTTTCTCAGAATGTTGATCTATGTGTCAAAGTTGGCCAAAAAGTGAGACACATTATTGTGGGACCACCCCTCCACTAAAAACAAAGGGTCCAAAAATTCCTCTTCATAAGGTTGAGCATATAAATATTTTTTCTTCCAAATTTGACTCCACTCCTTCTCTTCTCCGAAGTCGCTCCAAATCTGTTTGGATAGAAGAGCCTTATTGATAACCTTAATAGGTCTGATACCCAATCCTCCCAAGCATTTGGGCTTACAAACCTTATCCCAAGAAAGGAGGGGGATACGCTTCCTTTCCTCAACACCCGACCAAAGAAAGTGCTTTTGGATTTTCTCAAAACCTACAACAAACTTAGAAGGAATTCTAAAAAAATAGCATAAATAGGAAGGCTTTGTAAAGAGGATTTCAACAAGAGTACCTTCCCCGCTTGGCTGAGAAAATCCCCATTCCATCTAGTAAGCTTCTTATTGAATCTGTCTAGTAGGTTCAATTCCAAAAAGATTCAAAAGGTTTCAGACTAAGAGGAATACCTAGGTAGGTAGACGGGAAATTCACTTTACCGAACCCAATAATTTTAGCAGTTTTGGCTTGCCTCTCCTTTAGAATGTTAATTAATAACAAATAAGTTTTGGCCCATTTGATCTTTTGACCCATGGTTGTCTTGTAGGTATTGAGGACTAGTTTCAATACTCTATCTTCTTTGACCGAAGCTTCCCCCATGGTTATGATGTCATCCACAAACTATTCATGAGAACAAATAAGATCATTAGAAGTTGGTCTTAGACCTTGAAGTTTATCGTCCTCCACAAATTTCTTAACTATGATAATTGTTATCTACGCTTATTATATTATTTTTAATTTAATATTGTAATAGTAAAATAGAATAATTTTTATTAGAATAGAATATATTGCTCTTATAATTCTAGAATTAGATTGTGTAGAATCTTTTAAAAAAAATCCTAAAACTATATGAGCATCATGTGGATTGTGGAAATCAAATAGCTTTAATAGAATATTTTTTCAATAGAAAAAAAACCTTAATTCTAACCTTGTTGCAAAACAATAAGGATGCTTCCAAAATTTATATATTCTTCCTCAATAAAACCCATGAATCTCATTTATTTCAATAGATTTTTATAAGTAATTAATCTATCTATTGTTCCAAATGAATGTAATACTTTAATATGGACTTGACTCGTTAACCTATTACTTTCCATGAAAAAATCATGTTGTAGAGAGAAGTAAATAAGTCTAGTTTTGAGTTGGAATACATCTATCCAAGAAAATTAGTTGTGTAGTTCAAAACCTAGAATAAAAAATACATGTTAATAATTACTAGCCCAAAATAATATAAATATGCACCAATATTATGGATTTTATCTCTTCCAATATCTATTTTAATAAGCATACAAGAAAACATGTGTGCACATTAAGGCCACGTATGTTAAAAGCTATAGAAAATAGTCCCCCATGATCTATGAATGTAAATATGTTCATCTAACAATTGATACAATAATGTGATGTTACCTATCAAGAGAAAACAAATTTGAGAAGAGTATAAAGCATCGATCCCTACTAAATTGCCCCTCAATAAATGGAAAGAGGTAGGGAATAGTATTGGTTTCCCATTATGGCATGGCCTCCATAATGCAAAATATAGTGTTAAAAGGTAGGATGAATGTATCTATTTAAGAGAGGTTTAAGGAAAATGTAGAAGATGTAATGTTGATAAAAATACATGTATTTGTAGAAGGAAAAACTGGTAACATAGGTTATTGACTTTCATAATGTTAAATGAAAGAAGAAAAACTTCAACAACACTATCCTTAATCTATAGTAAAATTGAATGAAATGGGAAGGGCACGAGTTAAAATCCAAATAGGTATTAAGTTGAAGACAAAAACATAATAGATAATATGAAGTTTCTCTTGTTTGTGATTTGCATGATTTACAAATGAGAATATATCAAATGATGATCATATCAAAGAAGGGTTTCTTACTACAATAATAAGACTTCATGATTGTTTCCAAATACTAAATTGTTGCATATAAAATGCCTCAAATGGATATGCAAAAATAAGTTGTTTCACATGCATACTTAAAGATTAAAAAATTCTTCATCTGAAAATAGAATGTTACCAAATCAATATCTACTATGTCACTAATGAATTAGAAACTTGCCTTAAGAATTAACATTTAAACTAGACAATCAAACTTTCTAATGGAACAAAGATTTGGTAAATCCTGAACGAATGGCTCTTATAACACAAAAATAATTAAACCAATCATATTTAAGATAAATAATTTGTATAATATATTAAATTAGTAAATAAATATTTTAACTTTTGAAAAATTCAAATTAGAAAAAGAATGGTTAGTTTTCATTTGTGCAAAACTAGTCATTAATTGGGCATAAAGGTGAATGCAATATAGTATTGTCTATGGCAAGTACTAGAAAATATGCTTCTAAAGTGTTTAAAGAATTTTTAAGAAATCAATGTGGCATTAAAAGTGATGTATTTATTATTATAAATAAAACATATATGTTAAATATTTATATCAAAATTAATTAGTGCATTCTGATTATTTGTTCCTCACCATCTTTTTATCATTTTTCTATATTTAATAATAATTGTCACAATATTTTATTATTATGCTCCATGTAATCAAATTAAAGTTGTAAATCTAAATTTAATATATTATTATATTATCCCCCAAAAAATATTTATCTTCAGCCAAAGACTATATGGTACAAGGAGTTAAAAACTAAAATAAGATAACCTAAATACAATGTATATTTTATAGAGGAAAAAAAGCTTTTATTGAGCTTATTTTTGTCTCTCTTATCTATATTTAAACACCTATTGAGTTTAGATTGATAATTATATGATTTGTTTTAATTGCAAGGGAAGCTAACTAAAAATATAGTTATACTTATTCAATGGTTAAAGAATATTTAAATGATCAACGTGGTGTCAAAAGTGATGTATCTCACAATTAGGTACAAAATAACTATACTAGATATTTATTGTTGTATAATGCAGCTGGTAACTACAGTTTTGTCATCTGTTACTGTTAATGGGGGCTCTTCCAACTTCTTCAGACCCTCCCAGGTTCTTAGACAAGGCAATCCTATCTCTTGTATCCTCTTTTCTATTCTGGCTGAGTGTTTGGATAGATATATTAGTAAGATTGTGGGCGAAGGTTTGATAACTAGTCTCCAACCTTCATCGCCTACAACCTTTTTCTCCCATGAGAAATTTATTCATGATACTATCATAATGTGGGAAACTACTGTTAAGGAAGCCATAAATTTGAAGAATGCCCTAACTACTTATACTTCGGCCTCTGCCCAGCTCATTAACTAGAATAAAAGATCTATCTTTTAAATTAACACTCCTGAGGTGAGACAAACGAAGATTTCTAAAATCTTGGGATGCATGCTAGAGAGGGTGTGGTTTAAAGGTGCCTTTGGTGGGGTGGATTAAAATTAACATTGATGGGAAAGAAAATGGGAATCCTGGACTTTTTAGTTTTGCAGGAGTGGCTTATGATCATAATAGTGGGTTTGTCTCGGGAATTCCCCTCTCTTTGTAATCCTAAAGGAAGCAATTTCTATTATGAGGCTTATGCAACCTGCATTGGCCTAAAGATGACAGCTTCTAAGGGCTTCTCCAAGGTTTGGCTTGAATGTGATTTGCTAAACATCATTAAATGCCTATCGGGAGTACAAACCCTTAGTTCGAATATAAAGACCTTGATTCTTCATAGTATTATCATGCTTAATTCCTTTTAAAAAGTTTAATATTATATGTTTTTTGAGGGAAACATAGTTGGTCATAAGTTTCCAACCTAGGGGTGATGCAACCCAAAATGTTATGGCAGGGGTTAGTGATATTAACCCCCATGTTATTAAAATTATTATTTAAATGATTATAAAGATTTCTAATCTAGAGGTGAACTAGGAAATTATGGGTTTGCATTTTAAATTTATGCAAGGTGGCATGTTGATCTATCCTACCTTCGGAATGGTGTGTGAAGAGATTTCCTTCTTTATGGGCTTCATTTTTTCAGTTGGGTTGTCATATTTGTGGTGTTGGACATCATCTTTCCTCTCTTCTATATGGGTGGAGATTGTCATAGGGTGAAACCCATTTCTTACTAGAAAAGGTGGGAGAATCATAGAGTTTAGAGATGACTTCCTACTAGGGGCCTTATCGTGTACATTATAAAATTGCATGGCTCTAACCTGCAAGTCACTTATACACTTGTTAAGGGTTGGAATGGGGGTATTGTCAAGGTGTATATGGTTGACCTTGTTGTTTCAAAGGAGTTAGTTTTGAAAGTTCCTGACACTATAGTGGAAGGTAGAATATTTTTTAGAGACCATAAATGCTATAATAAATCCTTGGAGAATCTCATTGAAAAATGTGAAAGGGATAAGCTAAAGAGAATGATGGGTGAGGGTTATGATAGGGCCTCAATCAATATACTTCTAGAGGAGGTTGCAAAAATCATAATACAATATGTTACTCTTGATGGCTATTTTTGTAGGTTATTTAGTTGCCACTTTGTGATACTTAACCACTTTTGTTACAATAAATGCATTTCTTTGCCTTTCTATTTATTTTTATCCCTTTGTCAAAGTTTGAAAGATCATATTAAAATTCCCTTTATATCAATCCTCCATTAGGGGTTAATTATCCTCATTATAGAATGTGTCAAAGCTTGTTCTATTCAGAAGAACTCTCCCCTAAAAATCAAGATTCAAATTATGTAAAATATCCATGATCATTATGAGGATTTCTCTACAAATCTAGTGAATGCTCTATGTAATGAGGTAACTTGTTTCCATTTAGGTAAGAGAAAATAATTCAAAAGGGACATCTTGGCCCAACATATAACGGCTATCTCTAATTAGGAGGACTCATATTATGTCCCCTTAGATGGGTTTGTTCTTGATTCTTATGGCATGAACTGTTATGTAAAGAGTAAGTGTAACATGGGTGAATCTTCTAATTTTTTGTCTAAGGGTAAGAGGAAAGTTCCAACTCTATACCATTTGTTGGGTGGTGACAAGAATTCCTCCTGTGTGAAGAAACTAAAGAAGAGAATTTATTTGAGTTATTCTAAGGCAAATAAATTTGGAAGCCATGTTTTACACTCCTACCTATTGATAGTCTTGAGGTGGATTTCCATATTCATATTTCTATTGATAATAGAAAATAAAAACCTTTGGAAAATGAGCCTTTCCTCTATGATATTGTGAATATGGGTAAAATTATCAAGGATGTGACTAATAGTCAATGTGGTCTATTTATCTTATCGGTGTCTCAAGACAATTATTTAAAGGAAAATACTATACAGAATGCTTTCCCAAGTGTGTACAATGATAATAAGATTCTTTCTAGTATCTAGGAGCTAGCCAAGGGTATTAAGGATTTGAAGAAAATATATGAATAATGAATTAAAACTCGAGAGGATTCCTTTGAAAATGTTTTTAAAAACTAATGGTTGTTGTAGTAGTTAGTCACACATCGATGCAAAATAGTTGTGGAGGGATAAAAAATTTGAACTCTTAGGCTGAGGTTATTGAGTGTCTCTCTGATGGTGCTTTAGATTCCTCCATTGGTAGTCTAAAGAGTAAATCAAAGAATAATATGGCAGCTCAAGAGATGGGTTTGGGCTATGTTCCTGATCTTGCTACAAGGATTTGCAATCAGAACAAAGGTGTGAGTCCCATAGACAATATTCTCCACAAGGTTTGTAGTGTCAATGTGGATTTTATTTAGAAGAATGAAGATTTAATGAAAAATCTACAGTGTGTTTCAGGTGGATTTCCATTATTTTCTTTGATTTTGGTTGGTTGTTTTCCAGTGGTTGGTTAGCATTTGTTTTCTTTTGATGAGATGTTTTTGTAGTTAAGGGTTTCAAAGGGACTTTTCTTAATAAAAAACATAAAATAATTGTAGTTTTTTTTTGTAAGTTTCATTATGTTGTTATTTGTTTAAACTTGCTTCTCTTTTTTGTCTTTTGACTCCCTATGCACTCATTTGTAAGGGTTGGGGGACCTTCTCCTAGGTGAGATGACCTAGTAGTTGAGCATGTTCAAATAGTTGTTATAACAGCTATTGATTTAGCACTCATTGATTTAAGATCATTTCTGTTTCACAATAAATTATTGTAATAATAATTGTGAACTTAAAGTTGTTAGTGTTGATGTTGACTACCCATAATTGAGTGAAATGTATTTCGTAGATCTAAAAGTAAAATATCATGTGATGCCACATTAGGGCAGTAATAAAATATGACTTATCTGAGAAGTATCCATCTCACTTTTTAGGGAGCCATTTTTGACACCATGGCAAAAAGTATGCTTATATAGTGCTCATATTTGATGATTTGACCCTCGAACCTTAGCAATAAATAAGAGATTTGCCAAATTCTTCATACAAAATTAGAAGTGATTTGAAATTTCCAATAATATTATAAGAAGCATGAAACTAGAATGTTCAACTCATAGATCATTTCACCCTACTTATCCTAATAAAAATAGGAATACGAATAGACATTCAAACTCATCGGTCAGAGGAAGAGAACTGGTCTTCTGAATCGATGATGGAGTATGTAGAAGAGGAAGCAGCTGAACAAACCTTGCGGACCTCTCCTTCGCTTCCCGTTAGCACATCAATCTGAACCATCTTCAGCATGGCAGCCACAAACCTTTCGAAGAAGAGACTCTGGTTCGCTGCCAAGCTCGTAACTATTTCAATAGTGGTCGAGTCATTATAGAGGGTCTCATCAGATGTAAACAACACTTCTCCATACTCTAGGTTAACGTAATACATATTGTCAAAATATTTAGGGGTACGAATGTCCAGAGCGGTGCTGTTGGTGGAGGTATAAGAGGGGCACGCTTTGTAAAGGTCTTCTGCAAAACTCTCATTTAGAGTGGAATCCTGCGTTGGGTAAAGTCTGTCCACGAAGGATGCGCAATGGGAGACACCAAATGTATGCCCCCCTGAAAAAAGAAGAGATTTGCACCAAGCTTCAAAATCTTACAAATATCAGAAATCAAATTTATCGAATGTTAAATCTTTGCAGCAAACTCACCGGAAAGTACCACAAGTTCGGCGATATCAGTGAAACCTTTTTCGGCGAAGAGGGCTGCTAATACAGGCAAATTTGATTTTGGATCGGGAATACCGTCCTCTACTACACTCTCATTAGCGAAGGTCAGGCTGTCTCTCCGGCCAAGTGGCACTGGAATCACCGGCCCTCCGGCCTGTTAACATAACCTGATAACGATTATATTTCTTTCAAATTATCTAAGTAATGCAAAAAACCATTCGAGGAGGCATTAAAAACTATCTATTTCAAAGAGAGTACGTATAAATTATTTCATGCATTGAAATCAGAAATTGGTTACCATGTATACTCCGTAGCAGCCTGCTAATGCTAAGATGTCCGCGCAGGACACAATTTCAGGGCACTCGTCTTCAACTGCAGACTTAATTTCTTCAATGATCACTACTGCCCCCTTACTTAAAGACAAATTTGGAGTGTCTTCCAGCTCACTGCCCGTTCCATTTAACAAAATGGATGCATCACACCCCTGTCCAACAAAATTAATGGGTCTGTGAAAAAAAATTGAGGAAATTTTTCTGCAGATAAATTTCGCTGATAACATTTCTGAATGTTGAAAAGGTTTAGTAAAGAATGTTTACCTGGACGAAGCAGTCGTGAAAGAGGAGTCTTAACAAACCCGGAACTTCAGTGACATTTGCATCCACCAAAGACGCAAGTGTTGATTTAACAATGGTCTCCACGTTGGGACAGCTCTCGTTATAAAATGTCCACGACAGGCCATCGGCCAGTGTTGGCATATTACTGTGTTTTATAGAAGACTCATGTGCTCCACAAGTTATAATAAATAGAAAAATTGCTAACAAAGATTTCGCCATTTCTTCATATAATTCCACCCGCCTCTGGACGTTTACCTTCTGTGTTATACAGAATACCCAATTCTCCTGGAGTTAATTATATGAAATTATCAAATGGAGGAAAGGGGGAGGGAATACACAGACCATATGTCCAATCGCATTATTTAATGACCAAACAACTCAATTAATAGGTCCCAAAACGAGACATTTGTGTTATTTAAATATTCAAGAGGTTTAACTACTAAATCAACTACTTAATGTTTTGTGCCGAGGTCATCGTACGCTACCTCAGGAATGGAAGATACGACAAATTTATTTATATTTGGTTCACATGTGCTGAACAACTAATTTGAAGGGATCGCAAACACTTTCATTCCATAAATCAATGAAATTGTATCTACCCTTTTTAAAATAAATATTCATTTAAATTAGTATTTTAAGTCAAAATAGGTATAATTGAAATGAGTAAGATTGTTCTACCAAAATTAGAAATAAAGTTAATTTAATCTTTCTTGTGGAACCTTTCTACTTTAAAAATTAGTACATTTTTCTATACCTACAATATGTTTAGACAATTTATTTATTTTACATGTGCTGAACTAATTTGATGTCATGACAAATACACTTAGACAAATCAATGAAATTACAACCACCCTTTTTAAAAAATATTTTTCATCTAAATTAGTTTTCAATGTAAAAAATAGGTTATAATTGTATTGAATAATATTGTTCTATCAAACTGAAAGAAAAACAAATTAATCCTTAATATAAAACCCTTCTACTCTATATAATAATTTGGTGCCTTTAACATGTTGTTTAGACAATATTTTCTCTACTAGCTTAGACCCTAGCTTTCCTATTCACCCTACTAAGAATACTAGCTCCTCTATTCTCATTCTTCTAAAAATGCCTAAGAACTCCAAGGATAGTTAGCCTATGCAAAATGAAAATGCTCCTTGGGAATCATAATAACATACATGTCTCTAATTGCCTCAATTGTACAAATTTTGAAGGCTACATAGATAGTCTATAGAAAAACAACAATCTTTATAGCAACATCCTATAGAAGCTTCTTTGGAGGATTTTAAACATCAAAATAATTGTCTAGGGTATTGATATGGAAGAGAATATACTATAGTTTCATGAAGAGATATGGGATGAAGGAAACAAAGTGATATAAGAACATCTATGGAGGAAAGTAGTCCAATTTTGCATCACTAGCTCTTAATGGATAGGCATAACCAACACACTATAATAGTTGACCATAAATTCATACCAATCCCTGCCCACTTGAACAATTTCTTCAAATCAAAAGATGAACCCTTAGTAAAACACATGGAGAAACCAACCTAAAGGATAAGGGCATAAAAATGATGGAAAATGCAGATTATCAAGCCTTAAGATACCAACAACTTATAACTCTAACTAGATCAAAAATTATATTAGATCAATTGATAAAAACATAAAATGATTTGAGCAACAAAAGAGATTGGACACGTGAAGAGTCAATAATTATAGATCATAAGGGAGAAGTGAACAAATAATTAAATTTTTGAAATTCAAAGACAATTGTACATGTTTAAAAATTTACCATAACTGTGAAATGATAGAGGTACATTAGTCAGAAGACAAATCTCTTAATAGACACCAAGGATTTTAGAATTAATAAATTAGCATCTCAACAAGAAAAGGTGTTGACCCCTAAACTGAACAATATGTCCAGGAAATTAGAAACCTAAATATGCTTCTACCTAAAATGTTCTTTCAAAGGAGAAGCATGTAACTATAACAAAAAAATAGAAATTGACATTTCAATAAAATTTATATATATTTTTTAGAAAAGTGATGTCTCAAATTTTTAAAAAAGGATAGTAAATAGTGTTTGGAGAAGTATCCTAGTAAGAACCTTGGTAAAGGAAATTCTAAATCCTTAAAAGATCACAAAATAATTAAATAAAAATAATAATATTTAATATGTTAAAACAAATGACTTTCAAAAAAAATATGGAAGAGGTTTTTTATAAAAAAAAAAGTAAATAAAATTTTTATAAACTATGCTTTCAAAAATCCTTCTAGTATGTAATAAACAAGGAGAATTTAGTAGTAGATCAATTTTATATACTTATCTACTACTAAATTATCCTTGTTTCTTACCAATTTGAAATAGTAAAATGCAAGAGCATGGAAAAATAAATGACAAAATGCAAACACAAAGAATGAAAAAGAAAATCTTATATGAAAAGATTATTGTTCAACTATTATTCCATGGATATTTTCTATAACAAGAATAACATTTTCCTACAAAAAATTGCCCACAACAATAGAAATTAAAATACAAAGAATTTTTTTCCTTAAATTCAAATATACTTAAACTATTTTTAGCTAAGAAATTATATTAGACCACCATTCAAACTAGTAAAGAATTGATACTATGTGGGAACTTGGATCTTCTAATAAAAAAGGAGCACCGATTCCATTATGGAAGTCCAAAGTTCACATACCCTAAAAAGTTATAATTAGAGAAACAGGTGCTTGGAAGAAGTTGAGTCCTACTTTCGGGCACAAAGTGGAAGTGTTTTCCTTGTTTCTTAAAATTTCTCTTAATTAATGTCAACAATTAAGGAACTTAAAACTTGAATCTCAAAAAAATTCATTAATTAAAAAATATGGTTCTCAGAGTCTACTTTTTAAATATGTAATTTATTTCATTACCCAATGCTAGAAATTGCTTTTTAGTCGGCATGCAAACAAAAATAAAAATTACTTTTTCAAATGTGTTGTTTAAGCACCATACCACACACATGTACCACTACCATATTTTGATCTAAATAAAAAATAAAATGTAAATCCCTTTAGGGAAAGATGCCTAAGACAACAAAGATTGATGAGTATATTTTGACTTTTTTTTATTGAATATTTTATTTTTTTATTAATTTTTAATCTCAACCATAAAATCTAATCTAGAAACCTATGGTTTACAAATATCATAAATTGATGTGAACTTATCAATTTTTCAATTTATTTTTTTTTTAATATATTCAATAAATTTTTGTGTAGATTGATGTCATATAATTTATTTTCCAAAAAAAATAAAAAACAAATTTCTTTTTAAAATTTTAGTCAACCTCACTATTTTAAGTTTATGTACCAATTTGATTAATAAATAATAAAAATATATCTAAACTAATCAAATTTCCACAAAAATATTTTTTTTTTAATTCCATATAGTAAGAAGTCCAATGCTTTCATTTCATCAAAAAATTCAATCGGTAAGGCCTCAAAAATTTATGGCAAGGCATAACTTCTATGTTCCAATGCCTTAGCCATTAATTTGCAAATCCAAGGCATAGGCTTAGTCCCACCAAACCTATCTCAATCCAAAACCCAATGCAAAGAGTGGTTGGTGAGTTCAGTTTTTAAATCATATGTACCCATTTCATAAATATAATAAATTTATGTGTCAAAATGAGTTTGTAGGCGTAATTTTAAGAAATTAAAACTTTTTAAAAAATGCATACCCATTTTGAAATGGGTATGTATTTTGAAAAAAAATGTGTACCTATTTTTTGAATTTTTGGATCGAGCACACAAGCCTAAAATACGTACCCATATTTTTAAAAATTGGTACACATTTCTAATAGGAATCCCAAGGTTGAGAAAACTCCTCCTGACTTGGGACCCAACTTCTTGAACATAGGTTGGGATTTCTTCATTTGAATTAGATTGAAGGTTATCAGAGCTCTGCTAGGGGTCCACGTTGCTGCTTCTTAAGTCCTACAACTTTTGTCTCCCTGCAATGGGGTGGCATGTGGGAAACCCATCCTAGGTCTACTATTTTCCTTCCCAGAATCCTTTTGTGTCGATATCCTTGGTGATGTCCTCAAATTATTCTTAGATTATTGAATCCCAATCGGTTTCAGGTCTTATGACCTTGGCCTTGGGTGACAAGCCTATTGGTTACAACTCTACTACTTTTTCCTCCATTGACTTTTCTGTTGCCTCCAGTTCTGTCATCTTGACCTCTTCCGCGATGCCTTCCAATTCTAGAGAATCTTTTTTTGGGGTAGGAATCTCTTTCTTCCTTTGTGGACAATGTGTAGGAAGTCAAATCACCCTCAATGAAGACTTGTGTAGAGAATTTTGGGTATTGTGCTTTCTGCAAGATTAATCGTACTATATTTTAGGTTGCTCTTTAGACCCTTTTAGAGACTATTAATGAGTTGGAGCTTTCTTTGGTTGGTAAGTTCATATCTTTTAGGCCCGCTATTGATCAGTTGCGTAAATGGATTGCTGCTCCTTGGAATCTTAAGAGAAGTGTGAAAAGCAATGTTATAGATCATGGAATAGTATGTTTATGTTCATCTTTGCGAATAAAGAAGAATTATTATTTTTATTAACCAATGGTCCTTGGACCTATGGTAAAAATCAAAATAATATTTTGGCTCTTTGTAAATGGAAACCGGGACTAGATCCCCTTAGCGATCTTGGTGCTCTTGCCCCGACTTAGGTGTGTCTTTGTAGACTCCTATTAAAATATTGAAATGTCAAACTGTTCAAAGGTATTATTGACTCCTTTCGTTCTCTCCTAATAGTGGATAGGGTAACCAATAAGAGATCCCAACTCCTTTCTTCAAGAATATATATTAATGTGGTAGTGAATATGAAGTTACACACCTATATAAGACTCCAATAAAAATATGGATCTTGGGTTCAATACTTAAAATACAAAAATACTTCTATGTTTCGAAAACTTTAGAATAAGCATAGGCATCTAAGTAATGCTTGTAGATCAAAGAAGGGTGGGATTGAGAAACCCTTAACTCTTGCTAAGTCTATGAAGGGAAAAGAGAAACCCACTATGAATGGTGAGGTTAAGAAGCCTAAGAATCTAGTTGAATCTTCTTCAAAGGTTATAAATAATCCTATTATGGTTGTTCCAAACTTCGATGAGGCTAGATATGATCTTGTTAATGTTGTTCTTCTTCTCTATGGGAATTAAAGTGAGTCGATGTTTTTCTCTCTTATTCTTGAGAATCTCCCATGTGCTTAGGGTTATCAAATGTTGTTCCTCCCAACTCTTGGCACTCTGCTAAAGAGAACATAACTATTGGTGAGAAGACTATCAATAATAATGTTATTGGTGTTGGAACTTTGGTAGGGTCAACCTCTCTCCTTAATTTTTCCTACGAGTCTTTTGTATCTAAAATAGTTGTACAATTAAATATTTTGATCTCAAAAGAAGTGATTCAGAAGAAAGTCCTTTCTTAGGAGAATATGAAGACTTCTCCCTTTAAGCCTCAACTTTTGAATAGGATTGATGAACTATATATCAGTAATGAACCAAAGAGTATCAAGGATAATATCAATATGATAGTGACTCCTAAGTCTTCATGGGGTCTTTCTAGCTCTACTAATCTTAAGGGATAACTTACGATGTTGGGTTTCTCTTCAACCCCTCTACAGTCAGGGTTTAATCTACTGGGTGTGGTGGATGGAGAGGACTTTGACTAGAATGTAGTTGGATCAAAAGGGAAGAGAAAGAAGAAAGTATATGTGGACCTAGTGAAGTCAAATAGGGTAGACCAACACAAAAAGAGAGTAGGGAAAGACACATAGTGAAGGATGTAGAAGGTGGAAAATAGAGAACCATAGATGGTTTCTCTAATGTTAAGAAGAATAAAAAATGAGGCTTCAAATCTGGAGGGGGAGTGGTCCAACTACTCATGGAGTAGTTATCTACTCATCGAGAGGTTTATAATTTTAAGAGTTATTATGAATATTTATTCTTGGTACTGAAATGTGTTATTCAGGAGAACAAAGATAGTATCTTTCTCATATAGGAAACTAAAATGAATAAGGAAAATTTTAAGAAATTTGTAAATAATATCCGGTATGGAGTAGAATGGGAAGTGTGTGATTCTTCTCGTGCTACTGGAGCACTTTATATGCTTTGGAATCCAAGCAAGGTGGAGGGTACTCTTCTTCACTCTCCTAATAATAGCTTGATAGTGTCTTTTAAAAATGTTATTTCTGGTATATCTTGGAACTTAATAAATGTCTATTATCTTAATGTGAGATCTTTGAGTAGGTATTTGTAGGGCTCGTTAGCTGCTCTTATTGAGGTAAATAACATGATTAAATGGATGATGGGGTGATTTTAACTCCCACCTCTTCCCCTCAAAAATATATGGAAGCATTGAATACTTTAATCAGAGTATGTTGGAGTTGGGATATTTCCTTTTCTCTATGGGTATGATAGATTTTGATCTTCATAGGGTGGAACCTACTTGGTGTAATAGGAGATAGGGGAATAGTCTTATATAGGTTAGACTAGAAAAATTCATCTTATGAGTGTAATTGGCTTAATCTTATAGATTACTATCTTACTGCTCATTCTAGAACTAGATTTAATCACAATGCCCTTCTGTTGGACTTGAAAGATGGTCATAAAAAAGGCTCATCCTCCAGATTTAAAATTATGTGGATCAATCACCTAGACTTCTGCAAACTTGTTGAACAATGGTAGAATACTCTTATTGTTAATTATCCTATGATCCAAGTTTGTAAAATGATGAAAATCATTAAGGATAAAGTTAAACGTTGGAAAAAAATCTTTTTTTGTTAATATTTTCGTGACGAAAAAGGATATGGTGATTAAACTTTATGACATAAAAGGGAGAATGGAAAAGGGATAAAATGATTAGGATATTTGTGAACAAGAGATATCTCTGAGGGGGGAATGGAATAAACTTATAAAACAAGAGGAAATTTTATGGAAGCAGAAATTAAGGGTACAATGGCTCACTGAAGGAGACAAAAATACTAGGCTCTTTCATTAGTATACCCTCAAACATTGAAGAAAGAATCACATTGGGAAGTTGTTGATTCCTAATGGTATTGTGGTTGAGGAGGAGGATATAGCTAGTGAAGTTGTGATTTTTTTGGTAGTAACTTGGGTAATGTGAATTCTATCTTCTTAGACCTGGATGGTTTTTGGAGGCTATTCGAAGTCTAATTAATGAAGATGATAACAAAACAATATTCAAACAGGATTTCTTATTTGAAGTTAGAAATGTTATCTTCTCTTTTGGTTCCTTCAAATCTCCATGCCCTGATGTTTTCCCCATCTTTCTTCTAGGAATATGAGAATATAATTGGGGAGGATATTTTTAATACCATGAGAGACTTCTTCATAATGGGTAAACTGGTCAAGAAAATCAATTCTACCTATATTTATCTCATCCCCAAAGTGGATGACCCCCAAAATATGTCAGAGTTAAGACTAATTGGTCTATGTAATACTATGCACAAGATAATTTGTAATGTGGTGGTTAATAGAATGAAATAAGATTTGAAAAAATTATCTCCCATAATCAAAAATAATTTTTTGGGGGTAGAAATATTATAGATGTTGTGATAACGACCGATGAGATTGTGCACTCCATGCAAGATAATATAAAATAAAGTATGATGGTGAAGTTGGATATATCGAAGGCTTATGAAAAAGGGTATTGGTGATTTATGGTGGTAGTTTTAAAGAAATTTGGATTCAAAGTTAAATTCTTCAATATGATCATATTATGTCATTTCTGATCGTAAAATGTGTCACTACTACTAAGTACTATGTCTTGGTCAATGTCTCCTAGAGTAGGTTCTTTTCTATTCATAAAGGTCTAAGGTAAAGATATCCTCTTTTAGCTTACCTTTTCATAATGGTTCTTGAAGTGTTGGGAGGGAATCTATAGCAGAGAAGATAGTCTATTACCTTGAAGGGAGTGAGATACTATCATACTCTATCTCTTCTTCCACTAGAAATTTTTTTATGATACTATCATGTTTTGAGATGCTTATATCTATGAAGTGAGAAAATGGAACGAGCTCCTTCGTATTTATGTTAAGGTCTTGGGCTAGTAAAGGAACTATAACAAAAGAATTATTTATTTCTTTAATGTTGATATTTCCATTCAAATAAGAATTACTAGGATCTTGAGTTGTAAGGTGGCCCCTCTTCTGGAATCCTACCCAAGGCCTCCCATCACTTATAAATTTACTCAGGTACTATATATCAGAATAACCTCATTGACATATTCTAATGGAAACTTTTTGGGTGGAAAGGGAAAATCCTTAGTCTTAGAGGGAAAGTTTAGCTACTAAAATCTTGTTTGCAAAATATTATGTTGTTCTTTCTTTCTCTTTTCAAAATCTCAAGATCTATTCCTGATACAATACAAAGAATCCAAAAGAAGTTTTGTTGGACATTCATAGAGGACTAAACCCTCATGGTTATGCTTAAGATGGAAAAGGTATGCACTCCTAAAAAAATGGTGCTTTAGGATTTAGAAGAATAAAATAGTTTAATAAGGCTATTATGAATAAGATAGGATGGCTACTCATGGAGAATAAGAAGGAATGTGATAAGATAATGAAGGTGGAATACCTTGGTAATGATAATTATAACTCCTTAATATTAGATAACTAAGAGGAGGGTTGAATAAGTTAAATTAGTTATCCTATAGTCCCAAACTCTCAAATGTACTTTTTCAAACTTCTTGAATAAAACAATCAACTCGGTAAGATATAAAACACAATATTTTCTGCTCATTTACCAAATACCAGTAATTTCCAAAACTATGTTTATGAATTAATCAAATATGAAATATTTAAAGTATGGTAGTGATCCAACCACCACAAATAACACTTAACACAAAGATTTAACATGGAAACCCTACTAAGGGAAAAACCACCTGGGACTGGTAACCCAAAATATTTCACTCTTCTGAAGAGAGCTTGGTTAGGCACCAACCCTGTTAAAGGTTACAAAACACATTGTAAGGTGTGACCTTGTTAGAGGATTTATCACTAACAGTTCTCCCTTGATCAACATTCACTATGGGGTCAACAAGAAAATAATTAACATTCCTTAAATGTCATATTGAAATACAAAAAGATTCTTAAGTCCACTTGGTGAAGAGATTTAGCTGTAAAAATGGTTAAACTAATACACTAGTGATTTGATTCAAATATAACTCAATTTGCAAGTATTCAGATCTATGCTAAGCTCAATATAACTCTTTTGATCAATAATCAATTCACTCCATTATATCCTCAAACTTACTTCACTTGGTGTATAATTCTCTGAAGCTCTATAATACCTATAGTCTAGCTCGGTTCTGCCTGGAACCAATTTGATTTGTAGTGAATGAAAAATATCTTCACACAAATTCTCCTGCAGTCTCTATTCATCTGGGAGATTCAACAATGAATCTCATGTCTCTTAAATAGACATGTAAATCATTTTCATCTCATCCATTTGATATTGCCTCTTAATCTCCATCATTCATTTTGCGTCTTCAAGCTTCATCAATAGTTGTATCAATAACACATTTGAATCTATTCCCTTCGATCATCTCTGAATTTGGTGAGCCCTTTGATTTTATAAAAACCTCTATCTCTTACCTTGAAATCATAAGCATCTGCCAACTCATCAATTTCAGTTGGCTTTAATAAACATTCAATGTTTTCATCCTAGACTCAGTTAATACAAAATGTGTCAGTGATAACTAACTCGGTTATTACTATCACTCGGTATACACAAGACTAACTCAGTGTATACATAAATCTCCAATTACTGACCACATTAACTTGTTCAATTCTGACCTCATCTTCATAATAGAATAATGTAACATGCTCAAGTCAACAACATAATGCCATAGACTCATCAATAAGTTAACCAATGTATACCCTATCCATATCTATTATATTCATCTTGTCCTTATGTAGATATCTCATTTCTTCACCATTTCTTCCTTCTATAGATGTTCATATGTTTATAACTATCATGATAAGTATAGTCAAGACTATTTGACATTAATGAAAACATATTGACTAATTTAATCATCTTACATATTACTTTAACAACCCGGTAACCTCTTGAATCTTCAACAATATATTCAATTAGTTCTAGGTTAACAATCTGTCCCTTTGGAATTGATGACAACACAAACAATATGAAATATGCCATAGAATACCAAACATTTATTCTACAACTATATAGATAAATGTTGTAGCTTGGTAAGCTCTCCCTAGCTTGATATTTAATATGTTTAATCACTACATTACTATAACAACATTTCATGCAAACTCTCCCTGTGAATTTGATCTTTTTCAGTTCTCTGATTCTTTCTCTCCCTTTAGTGTATAGATGTTTCATTTTCCACTCTCTCTCTCTCTCTCTCTCTCTCTCTCTCTCTCTCTCTCTCTCTCTCTCTCTCTCTCTCTCTCTCTCTCTCTCTCTCTCTCTCTCCCTTTTCATGTTCTTTCCAACAGATATTCATTGAAATCTCTCTCCCTTTGACAACAATACCAAAAGAAAATAATCAGCTCTTCAGTAGCCAAATTGTATTTCTATTGTTCGGTCCAGATAAAGTACCTTCATGTACTGATATATAGTTCTTTGTTCTAGCTTCTACAATCTTCACTTCTTTCACAACTTTCACAACCTTAGGAATCCTAAAGTGTGAGCTATATGCATCAACATTTTTTATTTTCTAATAAAGTATAGGTTGATACAACCTCCTGATCACCATAGTGATCGATAGACAAGGGATGGACCTCTATTCTAGTCCTCAAGTACTCAAAAGTATCCTTCCATGAAGGTTTTGTAAATATATCTGCAAGTTGTTCTTTAGACTTCACAAATTCTAGTTTTCTTTTCTTTTCTTGTACTTGTTCCCTCAAATAGTGATACTTAATTGATATGTACTTTTTCTTTGCATGCATCACTAGATTCATTAAAATATTTATGGTACTTGTGTTATCATAATATATAATCACTAGATCAGTGATCTCCTCTTTCATTCCTTTCAACAATTCTTTTATCCATGCAAAATTTGAACAATTAGTAACAACAACAACATGTTCGGCTTCAACAGTTGACTGAGAAATACATGATTGTTTCTTACTTATCCATGTTACAAGTCTTCCTCCCAAAAAGAATGCTCCACCGGTAGTACTCTTCTAGTCATCAATATTTCCAGCCCAATTGGCATCAATGTAAACCTGTAGTTCAAATTTTCCTTCCTTTTTGTAGAATAACCCGTAATGCTTGGTGTTCTTCAGACATCTCAAAATTCTTTTAGCTACAGTCATATGTGATTCCTTAGGATTAGAAAAAAATCTTGCTACAATCCCAACTGCATGTGCTATATCAGGCCTATTGTGTGGGTGAACCCACAACAGTGGGTTACACTTCTTTGCATGAACGGACATTGAACTCTACATTTTGAAAAAAACTCTCAGATTCATATGCATATTGTCGTTAAACCGTTTGAAATCAGAAGATGAAGTAAATTAGAGTCTTTTAGGATTTTATCTCTAGATTCTAAATATATATATATTTTTAATTTTTGAATTGATTTGAATATTTTTTTCTTTCTCCCACAGAAACTAGTATGTTGCTGAAAATGTCATTTTCAATCTTGAGTTACATTGTTTTCGTAGAGCATAACATTTTTTCTAAAATAGATATCAATGTGATTCTTTCTAATTTAGTTTTATAACATCCATACAAAGGGAATGTAATTTTTTTGACAACATTATCATGATTATTGAATATTTTATTAACATTTGAAGTTGACTAAACCATAATTTTGATAGACCTCAACTACATAGCTTATAACTTGTCGTGTATTTGTCCAATTTCATTTTTATTTTTTTGATAGAAAGAGAACTTCAATACCTAGGGCATAGATATTTTTTAGAATTTTCTTCTTTCATTTAATATTTTTCCACAAGCGTCAAACATAGAAGCAGACATACGGTGAAATATCTATGTTTAGTAAAACTAAAAATACAAAGTAATAATAAACTTAATATATATTAACATTATAATCATTGGAAATATTTTTTTTAGTAGTAACTTACTAAGTAGATAGGTTTGTCAAATGGATTCATTTGATCTTCTAGAAGATAAAGTCGAATTAAATTTTTGTTAGCATTTTAATAGGTGCGAAGGAGACTCCATTGTAGGTATGAATGCAGAGTATAGATGTTATATTGAAATGTTTTTTTTATCTAAGAGGATTTAAGCTAGCCATTCATAACTAATTCATTCAAATGGAACTTCTCAAGGCTTAAATCATTATATTTTATTAAAAATGTGTTATTGATGCAAAAATCAGCATGTTTAAAAAAGTGTAACCCACTATTGTGGGGTCACCCGTGTACAACATACATCAATTTTCCAATCATTGATCTATATAGTGTCTAATTTACCTCGGTTGATTCATCATCTTTTGTCATTTTGTATCGGGTAACCATAGGTGTTCCAACTAGTTTTAAATCTTCCATTCCAATTGTCTTCAATACTTCCTTGATGTATTTTTATTGTGTGATGAATATGCCTTCATTTTGTTGTAGTATTTACAATCCAAGAACAAATTTAATCTCTTCAAATATTAACATTTCAAATTCTTTTCTCATTTCAGCAGCAAATGATTTGCAAAGATTATCATGTCCTACAAATATTATATCGTCAACAAAAATTTCAGCAATAAGTATATCATCATTAGTTCCATATTTTAAATATAAATTTCTTTTGTCACCTGCTCTCACAAAGCCAATACTAATAAGATAGGCATCCAAACTTTCATACCATGCTCTCGGTGCTTGTTTCAGTCCAGAAAGTACTTTGTGCAATTTACAAACCATGTTCTTCTTACTCTGATCAATAAAACCTTTATGTTGTTCTATGTAAACCTCTTCCTCAAGTATCCCATTGAAAAATGAATATTTAACATCCATTTGATAAACCTTAAATCCTTTATAAGAAGCATATGCAAGTAATATTCCGACTCCTTCAAGTATTTCTATTGGTGCAAAAGTTTCACCATAGTCAATTCCTTCTTCTTCTACATATCCCTTACAAACAAGTCTTGCATTGTTTCTATTCACTTCACCATTCTCATTCAACTTCTTTCTAAATATCCACTTAGTACTAATCACATTTTTATCACTCGGTCTCAGTACGAATGTCCATGTTTTTTTTTTTTTTCTCTATTTGCTCAATTTCTTCATTCATGGCCTTAACCCATTTTCATTGTCAAGTGCATTTTTAACATTTTTAGTCTCAAATTCACAAACTAAACATGTGTTTTGTCTTAACTTACTTTGTGTCATCATACCAGCTTGTTTGTCTCCAATAATATGGTTATGTGGATGGCATCTTCTCACAAATTTTTCCAATACTTGTTCTCTTCTTTATTCATCAGTCAGTACAGGCTCAATTTCTTCCTCGGTAACATCTTCCTAGTTCTTAGTTTGCATTTTCTGATACTTGGTAGCATTTTCTTGTTGCTCGGTAGACTCAGCCTGTGGCTTGGGTAGATAGTCCAGATGCTCAATATATGAAAATCTACCATATTCTTTCGGTTCCTTCCTACTTTCTTCATCATTTTCTCACAAAACTCATCAGCTTTCACATTAACACTTTCAATCATTTTGTTAGTAGCCTTGTTCAAACATTTGTATGCTTTTCTCTTAGTAGAATATCCTATAAATATGCCTTCATCACCTTTAGAATCAAAATTTTGATTTCTATCATCTTTCAAAATGTAACTTCTTCTTCCAAAAATTCTAAAATAACTTACATTTGGTGTGTAGCCAAACCATAGCTAATAAGGTGTCTTATTTGTGTCTTTCTTTAGTTGAACTTGGTTCAAGGTGTATACAATAGTGCCAATAGCTTCTCTCTAGTATATTTGTGCAACATCCTTTTCAATCAATAATGTTCTGGCATAGTCAACTATAGATTTATTCCTTCTTTCTGCAATACCATTTTGTTGGGGTGTACTCGGTGCAGAAACCTATCTTTTAATTCCATGCTTATTACAAAAGTTAGTGAATTCATCATAAATAAACTCACCTCCTCTATCATATCTTAAGCATTTTAAATCTTTTTTGGTTTCCTTTTCAACTTTACCTTTATACCACGTAAACATTTTGAAAGCTTCAGATTTCTCTTTCAAAACCATAACTATCATCATCCTAGAGTAGTCATCAACAAATAAAATGAAATATTTGTCACCATAATAACTCTGAGTTCTCATAGGACCACATAAGTTGGTATGCACCAACTCCAAAATACCTTTAGAAGAATAGTCTTTTCTCTTAAAGCTAGATTTAGTCATTTTGTCATTTTGACATTGATTACACATGACATGGTCAGGTTTAGTTAGAATTGGTAAACCTCTATCTCTTTTTTGCTTACTGATCTTAACCATGTTATCAAAATTCACATGACACAATATCTTATGGAATAACCACATATCTTTATTTCTATCCAATAAATAAGAAGTTTCAGAATTATTAAGATAAAATAGATTACCTTTGGATTGTTCACTAGTACTGACCAACTTTCCAGTTTCATCATAGATCTTCACCTTTCTACTTTCAAATGCAACTCGGTGACCTGAATTATTTAATTGTGCTACACTCAATAGATTATAGTTAAGTCCTTTCACCCAATACGCATTCTCACATCTAATCTTATTGTTCAATAAGATAGACCCCTTTCCTTTCACTAGACAAGGTGTATTATTTCCGATTTTAACAGATCCTCCATTATAGTGCTCAAGATATTCAAATTTTTCCTCATCACCAGTCATATGATGTGTATAGCCACTATCAATAATCCATGTATCAATCTTGTTAACTTTAGATATAAGTGTTGTTTCAACATACCTTTCTTCTTCTTCTGAATCTTCTTTCATAGCTATGAATACCACCTCAATGTCTTCATAAGTGTCGATGTCAGTATCAACATCATCATCTCCAACTAGGTAACAAGCCTTCTTGCCTTTATATTTTTCATCTTGGTTGTTTCTTCTGTCATACTGTTGGTTTCCTCTATGTTCTCGATTATCTCTTCTATCATACTTTCTTTCACCAAATCGGTCATTATCTTTATCATCATCTTTCCTATTAGGACATCTAGCTACAATAAGGTGAATTTATTTATAGTTAAAACGTGCTAAAGGTAACTTTCCCTTATACCTTCCTTTACTTTTCTGAAGTCTCCTAGCCATAAGTGCTTCAAGTTCATCAAGTCCATCTTTGTTGTTACTATCACTTTTATTTATTATGTTATGTTTACTGCTAGACTTAGGGATCTTCAATGATGACATAAATGCAGACTCAACACTTAGTACAATACTATTATCATAGTTATTCCACTCAAAAGTAGTCAATTTACTGATTATGCTATCAAGTTTAAGAACATTACTCAGTGCAGATCTCATTTCGTGAATAGTAGAGATTTTAATAGCATAAATAGGCAACAAGTTTCTAAGATTTTTACTCACAACAATGTCTTCATCAATAACACCTCTTACTCCTGGGATGGCATTGACCACCTCCTTGATTCAGTTAGAGTATTGTGTGATGTTTTCACCTTCTTTCATCTTCATATCATCAAATCTACATTTAAGGCTTTCAGCTTTGTCCCTCAGTACATTTCCATCACTTCCATGAACTAGTGCAACCTTGTCCCATATTTATTTTGTTGTAGTACATGTTTTGACATCTTCAAATTCTATATCAGATAGGGCAAAAACAATCTTGATCATTGGGTATTTTGTGGGCCTTGGGTAGAGAAGTGCATCAATTTAACAACTAGAGATCCCCCTCCAATCACCCCCTGCTCCAACTCCTCTGGTGTATGCTACCCCCTCACATCTGCTGGGCCATTTGGAAGGAAAGGAATAACATGATCTTCAGAGAGGAGAGTAACCATTCTGAGACATGCCTCCATATTGGTACTAAGCTCCTATGTGAGAATGCTAGGATGGCTAAATGGAAGCTTCCCCCTGTCCTCCTACTACTTGGGAAGTGAGAATTGCTAACAGATGGAACATCCTTGATGGGTTCTCCAGGTTTGATGATGCTAAAAAGATAGCTAGAAAAGATACCAGATGGGCCGCCCCCCTAGACAATGGACTAAATTAAACTTTGATGGGGTAGAAAATAATATGAGCTAAGGAAGGCGTGGTGTTCTGAGAGATCACAAAAGTGATTGCCTCTTGGCTTATGCTGGGCCCATCAATAACTGCACTATCACCTAGGAGGAAGGAATGTACCTTCTCTAGGGGATTAAATTCGTAAAAAAAATGAACATCAGGTAGTTGGAAATTGAGGGGGATTCCAAAGTGGTTGTTGAGGCCGTCAAAAGTGGTGCTAGTGCGGGGTGGTGGGCTAGACCTATTATTATGGAGATCGGCGAGCTGATCAATAGCTTCCAGAGCACCACTATAGCTCACACATACATAGAAGGGAATTCAGTTGCTAACTCAATGGTGGCAATGGGCCTAAAACAAACCAAACTCAATAGTTGGAGGGTGGTTAGTGATTTACCTCTAGTGACTCAGCAAATCATTGGGGGAGAAATGAATATCAATGTTTAAATATGCCACGCTTTCATTTTCATTGCGAATCCCTACTGGATCACGTGCTGGTGTGTTTCGATGATTTATGCGATTATGGAAAGGAGAACCTAAATTCCCATAAAGAATAATCATTACCTTTTAAATGTGTGGATTAGGCGATGTCCGAATCAAAGGGCTTACTTGGCTAATAAGGACAGCAAGTGTGTCCTTGGTATTATTACTATTACTGGCACCTGGAGATGTGTTAGATCTCGCGGTACAGAGCCTATTTTCCAAAACTTTTCTCAAAGTCAGCATTTTAAGTATAAACCTTCGTCAGAAAGGCTTTGCAAAAATAAAGGGTTTTTTAACTTCTGTAGAAACACTCGGCTCCTTGTTTTCCAGGATATTCTGGTGTAGAAGGGACTGAACTTTGAAATGGGAGGCAACACTCTCTACATCAAGCCTGATAAAATTGATGAGGCTTTCACCTCTGATGCGTTAGTGACACATTATTGCAAGGAGAGAAGCATTTGGGGTTTTATGAAGAGAATGAAGGGTGGGCATGACGAATGAACCTCCAAATAGTTTATGTCATCCTAGAACAAAAGGAGTGTCTCTGTTGGAGGCATCCACTTCCAGCTGAATGAGGAGGTCATAGCTAAGGTGACTGGGCTTTCTATGATGGGGAGAAAATACAAAAAAACCAGTCGGACTCCCAACCCTACTAGCCTCAACCAATTTTTCAAGGATGGAGAGCTGCCGGTGAAAAAGCAGGGGGGCTTCAACAGGGAGGTGTTGCTAGATTTCTGGCTAAAAATTTGCCTCATAGTGATGAAATAGTTCACGCTGGAAGGTAAGTTCATTATTTTTTATGACTACCACTTATCAATCCTAAACCATATTAGAAACAAGGATTTAATTTCCATCCCTTTATATCTTTTGCACTCCATAGAATGTAATATCCCTGATATTAAGGATAACCCTAATAAGCCAATAGTTATCCTCCATAAGGGCCTCCTTCTCTACATTTATGAGTTCCACAAAGCTATTTTCCCAACAGCCCAAGCCCCCCGCTCCCCCCCTCTGATTACCCAAGAGATTACCCAGGAGCATTCCCTGGCCAAAACTAAAAATCCCACCTAGTCCTCCTCCTAGTCCATCTGTGTCATCTAGGAGCCTGAGCTGGGTACTAAAGAGGGTAGGAATAAAAAAAAATGTGTTAAAAACCAGTTCAATAGGAAGGATGGCCAGGAGGAGTCTTATGTCTCCGATTCTATGGAAATTAAAGATAGGAAGGAGGCTGACAGTACTCTAGAGACTGAATGTAGGCCCAAAAAAAGGAAAATAATGGAGAGCCAGGTTAATCTGGAGGTGGATTTGAGTGGCTCAAGTCACAGGAGGTCAAATAGAATTTCCAAGGAGCAATGTAAAACCAAGCTACTAGAAATGACATCTAAAGAGCATTCCATGACTGAAAAAGACTCCCAAACCACTGAGTCCATGAATGATTCCTCAGATGATCATACGAGTCCCCCTAGGACTAGTAACAACCCTATTGCCAACCCCAAGCAAGCCATGGAAACCTTGAATATTCCTACCCCACCCCTGAGTCCTACTCAAGATCCCCAGGATAAGCCCCCTACCTCTGATTACAATACTGAGGTGCCGGAGGACAAAAATAATTTCAAAGGTACTCTTAAATGGAGGTTCACAAACTTGGACAAAGATATTACGGAGATCAAGAAAAATATACAGGATCTGATGAACCAATGCATGCTGACCAAAAAAATTGGCCTGAAGGTTATGCACACTTTGGCTATGACTCTCTGTCATGTGCAGGAAAAGCTGGCGGGTGGCACTCTGGAAGCGAACGAGGACAACAAGGATCTTTTCCTGTTTCTGCAGGAAGAGTGGGAAAGGACCCTGCTGTCTAAGCAGTTGGGTGGGAAGAATTAGTTCTAGTTCCCATGTGCTAGTTAATTTTGACTGGGCCTGGCCCTAGGATCCCTTTTTTTTTGGTTGGGGTAAATGTTAGTTTTTATAGATTTTTGTTCAGCCCTGTGTGGCTTTTAACTAATACTTTACATGCTACTACTCGGTCTAGATACTCTATTTTAATTCATTTGATTAGTATTGTGGTTTATGTTTTTGATAGGGGTAGATTTATACTTGGTGATTATACTATTAAACTATTATATCTGCTTTGACTAGTTCCATTAATGTGCTACTAGTCCTTTGTTCCTCGGGCTAGCACCCTCTTGCTGCTTTATCTATCAAAAACAATCTTGATCATTGACATGTTGTGTTCATGTTAGCTAATCAATTGTCAAAGATCCAATAGTTAGTTGTATGTAACCATTGTCAAGGAGTTCTAGAGTAGATTCTCCAATTCCAAATATGTGCAACCTCATTCTGCTTTTCCATGTCAAGAAGTTGTTTTTGTTCAGCTTTGGAACCTCTCTCTTATACATCTTGGGATCTTTATCTCAAGTCCTTCAAACTTCCTTTTCAATAACATAAGCCCTGATACCAATTATTAGATAACTAAGAGGGGGCAGTGAATCAATTAAATTAGTTATCCTATAGTCCCAAACTCTCAGATGTACTTTTTCAAAATTCTTGAATAAAATAATCAACTTGGTAAGATATTAACAACAATCTTTTTTATTCATTTACTGAATACTTGTAATTTCCAGAACTGTGTTTATTGATTAATCAAATATGAAATATGTAAATTATTAAATAGTAATCCCATCACCACAAATAATACATAACATAAAGATTTAACATGGAAACCCTGCTAAGGGATAAAATCATCTAGGACTGGTAATCCAAAAAATTTCACTCTTCTGAAGTGAGCTCGGTTAGGAGCCAACCCTGTTAAGGTTACACAACACACTGTAAGGTGTGACCTTGCTAGAGGATTTATCACTAACAGTTCTCTCTCGACCAACATTTACTATGGGGTCAACAAGAAAACAATTAACATTCCTTGAATATCATATTGAAATACAAAAAGTTTGTTAAGTCCACTCGGTTTAGAGATTTAGCTGTAATAATGGTTAAACTAATACAGTAGTGATGTGATTCAAATACAACTCAATTTGCAAGTATTCAGATCTATGCCAAACTTAATATAACTCTTTTGGTAAATAATTAATTCACTCCATTATATCCTCCAACTTACTTCACTTGGTGTATAATTCTCTGACGCTCAGTAATACCTACAGTCCAACTCGGTTCTATCTGTAACCAATTTGATCAGTAGTACATGAAAAATGTATTCACGCAAATTATCCTCCAGTCTCTATTCATCTGATAGATTCAACAATAAATCTCATGTCTCTTAAATAGATGTGTAAACCATTTTCATCTCATCCATTAGATTTTGCCTCTTAATCTCCATCATTCGTTTTGCCTCTTCAAGATTTATCGGTAGTTATATCAATAAAATGTTTCAATCTCTTCCCTTTGATCATCTCTAAATTTTGTCAGCCATTTGATCTCATAACAAAATCTATCTCTTACCTCAAAATCATAAGCATTTGCCAGCTAATCAATTTCAGTTGGCTGTAATAAACATTTAATGTTTTCATCCTACTCATTTAATACAGAATGCATCGGTGATAACTAAATATGTTATTACTATCACTTGGTATACACAAGACTGACTCGGTGTATACAAAAATATTCAATTACCAGCCACATTAACTTGTTCAATTTTAATCTCATCTTCATAATAGAATAATGTAATATACTCAAGTCAACAACATAATGCCATAGACTCATCAATAAGTTACCCAGTGTATACATTATCCATATCTCTTATATTCATCTTGTCCTTATGTAGATATCTCATTTCTTCACCATTTCCTCCTTCTATAGATGTTTAGATATTTTTAACTATCATGATAAGTATAGTAACAAGACTAGTTGACATCAATGACAATATATTGACTGATTTAATCATCTTACATATTACTTTAATAGCTTAGTGACATTTGAAATTTTTAACAAGATATTTAATCAGTTGTAGGTTAACACTTAAATTATATGAGCATTTATGTACTATAGGGTCCTCCCTATGGAAGAGTATGGTTAATTTCAAAAATAGTCTTAAGAAAGGGAGTATATTGATCATTGGTAATGGTAAGAAAGCTACACTATGGGAAGACATTTGGAACCAGGATAAACATCAGGATGAGGTTAATTATTTATCTCAAATTAAGGGATGGCTTACTAATTAATATGGCACCCAAATAGATAAATATGTCGATTAGAATGAAGGAAAAACTAATTGGAAGAACTTCATAGGTCCTATAATTTAGAAATTGGATCCTCCAGCTATGATAAGGAAAAATGGTTAGAAGACCTTACATTATTTCATTGTGTTATGCCTGATTGTGCTCTCTTCTCCCAAGATCTTGATGGCAGATGGATATGGAGGTATAACTCATCTAGATCCTTTTATATATTATCTTATCTTATTGGGATTTAGAAAGGATAGAAGATGATGGAGTATCTAAAACATTTTTAATGTGCATTAGGACATCATCAATATATATTGGGATAACATTTGGAAAAGAAGGCTCACTAGATGGAACCCTGTAGAGATTATCTAGATAAAATATAATGTGGATGGTTGTGGAAAAGGGATCCCTGGTGTCTCTTCTATGCGAGGAGTTATTATATCTTGGAAACAAAATTTTATAGAATGCTTTAGTAAGAACCTAGGAATATGGAATAATAACTAGGTAGAAGCTATGGCTTCTGGGTATGGAATAAAATGTTTGAAGGATCTTAATTTTGATAGATTCAATCTAGAGGGTGATTCCAAAGTTATTTTGGATCATCTACCAAACCAATCTAGATTCCCTTCATACATTTGAATTTTGATGGAGGAATGTTAGAGGATGTTGTCTTTTTTAAGTTAGGTTAGACTTATATGGACTTTCTGAGAGGGGAAATATGTTGCTAATTTTATGGCCAATTTGGGGATCAATGCCTAGGATGGGGAGTGTGTTACATTTAATATGTTCTCACAAAGGATAAAACAAATTCTTTCTATTTATTTATGTAATTAAATATTACTAATTACACTTTACTTAAGTTTACTTAGGATAATGCATTTTATTATTAGTTGTCATGTAGACACCTAGGAGTTTACATTTCATTTTAGCACATGGTGTAGGAGAATTTCCACTTTATGTGTAAGATCCACCTTTAGAACTCCTATCACATTATGATCCTATCATTGATTCATATGTTGCACATACTTTGATGTAAAATGTAGGATGATCCACATTTGGTGGACATGTGATTACACCTAGTGTGATTGATAGGTTATCACTTGCATAGCTCCAAGTTATCATGCATTGCCTACATATTCAATAATATCTACCTTGTATTCATTGATTGGGCAGCCATTATCATTTGATCAATATTAAATCAATAATTTGATCATATCATTTTGTTTATCTTATTTGTGCTATCAATTGGGCTTCTAGATCTTGGCATTTCATTGTTTTCCTTATTTCATTGTTTTCCTTAGGAAAATTATTACATGGTATTAGAGCCATAGAATATTTCATTACATAGCCATTGTAGAGCTATTTGTGTCATATTTTGGAGGGCCATGATTTAGATCTGTTGGTGTAGTAGTTTGTAGGAGCATCTAGAGAAAGATCTAACCTTTCCATATCATTTAAGTGGTTGTTTTGATGAATTTTGACTTTACATTTACCTATATTGGGAAAAATTCAAATCTAAGGCAAATTTTTTCTGCAAATCAGGTTTGGGTAGCCTAATCTACATATTTGGTAATATTTTTTGAATTTTCCAATTGATTTTTGCATCTATAACTTATTTTGTTTGTCAATTTAGGAATATTTTATTCAAATATTTTGCTTCAAAAATTTATCCTATCAACCTTTTGTATTTGTCAATTTTTTTGGCCTATTGGCCTTTTATATTTATTAGATTAGTGTTTACATAGTCAAAGGGACACACTATCAAATCAACATCAAATAGGATCAGATACTATCAAATCAACATCAAATCAGATCATACTTGGTCTCTGACACCATACCAACTAGTGGATATTCCCCCTCGCGAGCCAAAAATACCTAAGGCACATGGCTTCTCAAACTTGTTAGTGGTGCTTTTGACTATAGGTATTCCTTTCATTCACTCATATAGAAATTAACTCATCAAACAAGTATGGTCTACTAGTTATGTTTTCAACATCAATATTACCAAACATATTCCTTTGGATGGGCTATTGTAATTAGAACATTATAATCATAGTCATCCATGTGTTGTTGTTATTTCTACGCAATACCATTTTTTAGTAGGACAACCCCATTGCTAAATGTGCTAGTTTGGATAAATGGTTTTTTCACCTTTTGCAGATGGAATGTGGAATTGAAGGATAAGCCCATCTACTTATGTCAGTGATTTTGGAAATTCCTCAAAATGGACAAGCTATCGCATAAACACACACTAGGTGTGGGAAAATGGTGGGAAGAGGTTAGGAATCTTAAGTTATAAAGCTAATGCATAGTTGCTCAACATTTGTTTTACTTACAACTCTAGTCAAAATAAATGGAATGGAAAAAAAGATTGTTACAATTAAAAAAAATTCTAATATAATAGAAGAATACATTTAAATAATTCCTTATAGACAAGAATTCAATGATGTAAGATATGTACAAAACAAGAACCACACTTTCTTCCTTCAATCTTTCAACATTATAAGTTAAACACCACAAAAAAAGAAATTGTTTTGAATTATATCTAGGATTTCTATGTTGTAGTTGCATCAAAGAGAAAAATGTAGATTTGCAGGTCCCTTGGAACAAATGAAAATATCTTATTTTCAAATAAAACCTTAAGAAATCAATTTCAATGAGAAAGTGAGAATCATATTAAAATATTTTCAAATCTGTGGCTGCAGTAAAAAAGAGAAAATGTTACAAATGGTTCAAATCTCTAAAGTCCCAAAATGAGATTTTAGTAGATGGTTGCACTTGCAAGCATTAGGAAACATGGGCATACCTTTGGAAGAAAATGTTTCTTTTGATAAAACTATTCTCAATAAAATATTTTTGATTTGGCTAGAGAGTCATGCCAATCAAGAGGAAAAGAGGGTTTATAGTGCAAATCATTTAACAGACTGTAATTGAGTAAGATTTAAAATCAAGGTAGAAATGAGGGCTAAGCTTACATACCTGGAAGGGATTGTGAGAGAAGTGCAAAGGTATAAATTATGTGCCACAACAACCATGCCCTTTTCATTTCTTCTACTCATATGTTTAACATTGTTGCCAACCTTTTTTGTCGAGGATGTCTCCCATTGTGTTGCCCTCGTTTCTTGGTGGCTTCACACAAAAAAATTCTATTAGCTAATTAATTTTTATTTTTTATTCATAATTTTTTTTTATTCATAATTAGTAATTAAAAAACAAAAATATTTGGGGTGTTGTCCTATTCCTTTTATTTTTTAGTTTATGATACTTAAAATAGTTTTAATTTTAAAATTAAAATAGTAAAAATAATAATTTAGGTTTTCAAGGAAAAATGTCAATTTTGACTTAAGCATCTTAAACTTTTGAAATACTTCAAACACTTCACCCTCTACAACTATGAACATACACCTCCATAATAGTAATTGCAAAAGGCTAGTTAGGGTAAAATGTTAGGTGTGAGATGAGAAACCACTTTGAAATAGTAAGTCATAACTAAAAATTTGTTTAGTGGTAACTATTCCTTGTGATTCTATCTCTTAATGTTGTTTATCAATCAATTTTGAAATCCCGTGAAAGCCAATTTTCAGGCATGAGACAAGTGTAAAGGGATTGCTCATGCAATAAGCCTATTAGTGAATAAGCATTACTAGTGAAATGCAACTTCTAAGTATATAAGTCTATGATATTATCAAATATTAGTATAAAGGGATAATAATCATTCATTTAGTAATTTTTGTTTGCGAGACTGATTATTAGTGACTAATTATTTAGTCATTTATTTAGCCATATATTTGGTCATTTATTTAGTCATTTATACTTGTAAATTCCACAAAATTAGTAGAATTTGATTAGTTTTAATCACATGACTAAAAATTTTAGTCAAGTGACTAAAAGTTTTAGTCACGATTTTTCAAATTCTACTAGTGTTATCACTTCTCATTATCTCTGATGATAGAGTGGGGATTGGATGTAAAATAGAGGTGGGTCAGTTAAACAAATGCTAAGGAATAGTAGTGGTTTGACCTTGTTCAGAGATGTGAGTTGAACTAGCATTATTTATGGAAAAAATTGATAAAGGGGTGTATTGTTTTGAAGACTGATCTTGGTCCTTTAAACCTAAAAAATCTTTATCATTGAAGACCACGTCTCTTCTTCTAATAACCTTTTTATCAATAGGATCCCAAAGTTGAAAGCCATATTGGTCTTCCCCATAACCAATAAAAATACATTTATGAGATTTGAGATCCCACTTTGTCCTCTTTTCTTTGGGTATATGAACAAAGGAACCACAACCAAAGAATCATAGATGGGAGTACGGAACTCTCTTCTCCAACCATTCTTCTTCTGGAATACCAAATTATAACCGTGATGAAGGTGTTCAGTTGACCAAAATATACTGTTGTGTTGCATGTTTCTGCCTTAAATTCTTTCTCTAATCCAACTTTAGAGAGCATGCATTGGGCTCTCTCAAGTATTGCCCAATTTATCCTCTCGACTGATCCATTTTTTTGAGGTGTAAAAGGGACAAATTTAATTTTTTGGATGCCACTGTTTGCACAAAAATTGTCAAAAATTTGAGGAACAAAAATCTCCTCCATTATCTATTTAGGTTGTTGACGAATTACCCAGGAAACTCAAATGAATAAATGAAATATTTTACCATCACCTAAAATTTTGTCCATGGAATCATCATAGTAATATTTTTAATATGTGGACAAAATACCACTTACCGTCTAATGGAGCTTTTATGAGTAGATCTCGCAAATCTAAAAAAAGTAATGGACACATGCACATTTCCCCAGCAAACAATATTGATAGGTACAAACAAATCCGTAAAGCTTGTAGATATTTTTGGCATATAAGTTACTCGTAAATTTATGTGGCCTTAAATTTCCAATGTAGAATTGATTTGACAACGTGAAAATATTTATGATACCAGAGGATGAAGTTCATTGTTAGCATGAATTCTCCATTCAAGTTAGTTGTTAATAGGTACTTTTAAGGCTAGATATTGTTCGTTGGATGCATTTAATAAAGCTTTCATGAAAGAATTTGTCAGCGCTTTATCAATGCTGATTTTTTCTGCATTTGTCTAGAACCATCTAATCAGTTTAAATGTTGGTGGTCAAAGGAAGTAGAAATTAAGAAAAGACACAGACTATTTTAATTCCTTGGAGTGTGTTTCATCATTTTTTGAAGTTTGTGGTGTCGAAGAGGTAAGCCCGTCGTCTGTTTCCTTGAATAAAAAATTAGAACAATAATTTCTTTTCTATTTTGAGGACTCTCTTCTCATAGTTTGTCTCTCTTATTTTTCATTTTCACCGTTAAATCCATCGATTGGTGTTCTATGTGCAATGTTGTCACTTTAAGGTAAGCACATGCCATGTAGAGAATCTCTAACCTGAATTTTGTTAATGTTTTCATGCTATAAGTTTCTTTGATGTCAATAATTTTTTCAATTTTAACTTCGAGTCACCTTCTAAAATGTAGTTTTCCATAGAAATAGCAACCATTTTCACTGCAAGTGGCAACCTACCATATTCCTTTTGAACTGAATGAGCCAAACTCTCTAGATGTTTTGGTGGTCAGTTTCCCTCAGACTTGGGGAAAGTATAAATTTAGAACACCTTCCAACTATCTCCAGCTAACATAATTTCCATTTCATATTTATAGAACGGTCACAGAAGGATCATCTAATAGACTCAAAATGTCCTCCAAGGTTTTTGATGCCCACTACTAGTGAATTGTTGACCCATTTATCCAATATTCTTCTTGAATACCATATTCCCCTGTTACTCCATGAATCGCTCAACTTACTACCTTGTTCCATCATAGAAAATAAATATATGTTTCAACTCTTTGATTCTCTTCCTCATAGCCAAGCGATGCAAGATCTAGTCACTGCCTAGTCATGACTAAGTCGACAAAATAAAAATCTATGTGAAAGGATTTCCAAGCTTTAGTTTCCATTCCACAAAATATATGAACATATTTCTTACTCACGCACATTATCCTTTTGATTTCGTATGCACCTCGTGAACTGAAAATGTTGATTGATATTTTTCACTTTTTTTTTGCCTCAAGCAGCAGCAAATGAGAATCTGACAGGGTTTAGCAATTATGGGCATGGGCAAAAACTTTTGGTTTTAGGTTTGATTCCTCTCTTTTCTTTGAAATGAGATCATTATGTTGTATTCCTCAATTTTAATAACTTGCCAATTCTTTTCTCAAGTAAAAGGAAAATTTAGTTCAATTTGGTAGTTCTTCTTTTACTATATATAATAGTAATGCTTGTATTCCATGTGATTACTAAAAAAAAAGCTCTAAGTTGTATCATGTAAATCAACAGTATCAAGTATGAAATTTTCTAAAGCAATCTCCCTGACAACCATCCCCAATTTGATTTCCATTTTTAGGAACATATTGGTTTTTTATATCACCATCCTTAATTAGGCCACAAAAGAAATTAAAAAATAAAATGTCCATTTCCTACATAGACAAGACATGTAAACAAAATAGATGTCAAATGTTGAACCAAAGACAATGAACGTGGACTATTTTTTTCATATCTACACGAGGATAACAAGAACAATGAGCATGTGCCATCTGAAGTATAATTGCTTGTCATCTCGTCTGTTACATTGATTTTGGAGCTATCATTATTTTTATTTGGTGTATTAATTTGTAGTTATAAACTGTGACCAACTCTTTTTTTTAATTTTTTTTAATTCATATTTCTATTGTGTGAATTTTATAAGTTGGTTGTGAAAATAAGGTGTGCTGTTTTGGATGTGAAAGTATAACAAACTGTCTTAGACTATTTAAGGTTTTGACAAAATTCTTCTATTTTATTGTTCTATTAACAAAAAATAAACATCAAAAAATTTCAAATACAAGAAATTCAAACAAAAATTTGGAATCCCTAAATTTTCTATAATACCTAGGCATTTGAATCCCATATTAATCTCAATGTTCTCCCAAATGAATGTTTAAACAAATCATTTATTCCAAACATACCATCTTTCAAATGAAGAAATCATCATTATTTGATTATGATTTAATATTTCACCTCTTCTTTAATATAATGATACCAATACCAGTACTTGCTGAGATGAACTATCAACCAAAATAAAAGTAGAATTTGTGTAAGTACCAAGTAGTAGGTTCAATCCCTAACTACCATGACAGATTTCTAATTTTTTCCATTCTCTTTCTCAATTGAAACAAAGTTTTCTATGTAGCTAGTTCTAAGAAAGTCCAGAATTAATAAAGAGATATGGCTATGCTATAATATTTAATGTGTGCCCAATACATTAAAAATAAGTAAATACTAAAAAATAAATAAAAACTGTTGCTTTCGAGTGAGTTTCACATAGAATTATTTTTAAAATAGGCACTCTAGTTTATTAATACATATATTAACATTTTTTTATATAAAACCAAATATATAATATAAGAATTTGTATTAGATTTTCTAATTTTAACTTTATTTATATTAATAAAATATAAATAATTTTATTTTATTAGATATTTCCTTTGTCCTTTTCAGCTACGTTTAAGTTGTTTTTAAAATCAATTTTGATACACTCAATATCAAAGACCGTGTTATTGTTTGTTGAAAAGTGCCTCTGTTTTGTGACCTTCTTTATCTAGTATGCTACTAACTATATCCATGCTGCAAAGACCATACCTTGTCTTAAAATTTTATAATGGAAGAATTGAAAATGTTTGTAAGGAAGCAAAATGAGTTAACAAAAATTATTTTGCATAATCAAATGTAATGAGCAAGTTGGCTATATCTTTTTCAAATGATGAGTTTACTGAAAACTAAGCCACCCTTAGGATTATAGAAATTGCACAAAGGTATGATTTGAGATATATTCATGGAAGTAGGCTTGGAAAATATTATAGAAAACAATTCTTATCAAATACAAATAAAGGGAATCTAGCCTGGTATCTCTTCGACCATTATAAGAGCACAAACCAATCTGAGAACAAACCTTCTGAGGACTTGTCTGACTTTTTAAATATGTCATTCATTTTAGAGCAGATCGACATCAAACTATATATCCACTAAACACAAAAGGAATGACATTTAATTTTCAATAGTCAATTCTGCTAGTAGCAAAAAAGTGACTAGTTACTTTAAATGGTAACTATGTTATTGCATAACTACGACCATGTCACTAGCTGTATCAATATTTTCATGATATAAACATGTAGTTTATCCTTATCTAATGTGATTATTGTTTGTAAATTTCTCCGTTTTGAATCTCTATAAAATTAATTGGCTTGTCCTTTCTGCATTAAGTTTCAAATTAGTTCAATATTATACAATTTAATACATTTTCATGCATCATACCTAGCATGATCTGACTGTATTGAACTGATTATTTTTCTCTGTATAAGTTTAAAGGATTTATAACTCTTAAAACTATTGTACAATAGATCACTTCTATTTGGCAGAAACAATATATAGTCATTGTGTCTAAACATCGAACAAATGTACTTGGAAAATAATGTTAAAGTCATATTTTTTGAAAGTTATTAATTTTTTTTCGAACTACATGTTTTTTTTCATAGTGGCAGTTTGTGTCGTCTTTCGATTTGTTTATATATCTGGGCTTTTGAGTGTATTAACCATAGAAAAGCTATTGCGAGGATTATGGCAAGGCTGGTCAACAATATGAAAGAAAAAAATATTGAGATTCCAAATCATGTCCACCTTTCAAATAATTGGAGGCATTTCCATATTTTTACCTCCGTTGGTAATAGTTATGGTTTGAAGGGATGATGTAGGATGCAAAGAGAGCACCTCAGGCATGGAAACAAAATAGTTTAGATCCCCAAAGTGGCATTTTTTGTGAGAAGTTAACTAGGTTTATTTATAATTTTCTTATTTTTGTTTTAAATTGTAATGGTATGTGGAAAATTGGTTCAACTGTCTATTTTAATGGGGTAAAAGCACAAAGTTGTGTCACGTTACAGGCTAACTTATCAGCATAGCTAAATTTGAGTATTTCTAACTAAAATTATTTTTTGTCAAACATATGGTCTAGCTAGATTCATTCTAGCTAAGTTAGATAAGTTCTTCAACTTTTCCAATTGGAAACATCTATTAAATGCATGTTTTATACCAATTATTAAACAAATTAAATTATTTCAGAAAAGCAATGTTTCAATAACTCCTACTCTTTTTAATGATATTTTTGTACAAATATAAAAATACCCTTTTTTAAAGCACAGAGTCAAGATTATCATCATATAATTTGTATATTATTTTAATTAGATCTAATATATTATAATTTCAAAACACTGCACGTAGGTATTTGTCATGCCCAAAAATAAAAAACCAAAAAAAGCAACCAATTTTTTTTATTTTTAAAAAGGACATTAGTTTCCAAGTTTGTGATGCGGGTAAAAAGGTGACTATGACAAAGTTCAAAAGAGTTAGGAGGACAACACCTCTACTAAGTTGTTCTCCAAGGTTTCTAGCTAAGAAGTTCTAGCGAGAAATCCAAACTAGGGTGAGAAGTTGAAACCGAGTTTCAAAAGGGTTAGGATGAACAATCATGATAGATCACTCTACTAGTTAGATCTAGAATTTATTTAGGAAAGGTCTAATTAGCATAATTAATTTCTTTAATTAAGATACTAGGTGGAAAATTCAATAATAAAAGGTTTCGTTAATCAAATTCACGAACAATCGTTGAACGTAAATCTATTAATCGTATAGATTATCAAGAAGTAAAAGAATATTTCCCATAATATTTATTAAATAATATACTTATATATATATATATATATATAGAGAGAGAGAGTTATATATATATATATATATATATATATATATATATATATATATATATATATATATATATATATATATATATATATATATATATATATATATATATGTCAAATTGATTTATTAGATTGTCAATATATAAACATTGAATTTGAAAATAAGTACTCAAATAAACAAATGACCCTAATGAAATAGAACTATATTAATTCAATTAATAATTAATAATTATTAATTAATTAATATAAATATTAACTAATTAATAAATTATAAAATATTAATTAATGATATATAATCAATGATTATAATTAAATTATATATATATATATATATATATATATATATATATATATATATATATATATATATATATATATATATATATATATATATATATATATATATATATATATATATATATATATATATATATATATATATATATATATATATATATAATTAATTAATTAATAATTATAATATATTAATTAATTAATATAAATTATTAATTAATTAATAAACTATAATATATTAATTAATATATACATACTATATAATTAGTAACATTGAACATTCTATAAAAAAAAAATAAATAAATAAAATAAAACAAGGTAGAATAATAACTACCTATTATTTATTAACTTGACATTAATTACAAAATAACATAATTATCTAATGCTCTAAACTAACTTAACAATAATACTAACCTACTCACTAATCTAAACATCCTACCAAATTAACTAGCCTATCTCCCTAAACCTTTCCTAGCCTAGCTCCCTTTCCAACATCCTAGCTTCCTTTTCTTTTTCTCCCTCCATCCACGTGCCCCCCCAAGGGACAGGTCAACATTCTAAGAAAGGGTATGGGTACGCTATTAAAGGGGAGATGGGGTAGTCTGCTAAAAGGGGCGCTAGGATTGGATGACCCACCTAACCCAACTAAATGCAAGCCAAGGAAAGATTTCAAAGCGCATGCTTTAAGGGAATAATGAGGTCATCTAGGGGCTGGCGCATAATGAAGAGGACAGGGGTTGTGGTCCCCACCTCAAATTCAAACAAAGCTAGCCCAATGGTCTATTCAACTATGACATAAGCTTGACAGGGCATTAATTTCAAATGCAGACCCAATATAATTTAATGCAAAGGAAGAGCTACCATACCCTGCGCCATATATGGGGAAGTAAAGAGGGTGAAAAATATATAATTAATATTTTATTGTTTAGGCAAAATAGTGGATAAATTATATTATTTTATAATGACTGTGGTATGGATTTGTATGGGATTTATTTCCCATACAAAATTCAGAAATCTGTAGGTCTATATTTCCCATTCATTTAAGTTTGATAGTGTAATTTTATTTCCTCTACACTTTCACATGGTTTATACTTTTTTTATTGTTTGGTTTAGGTGCATAGTATGTGTTAAAGATAGAATATCAATCTATCATTTGAAACATAGAGTCTTCTATTGAGATGAATTTAATGTTAAGAGTAGATCAATTTTCTCAACCAAATTTATTGCTTTCTAAAACAATATGCAATAACAAGCTATCAAATTATCTTGTAAAAATAGGGAGAGATAGAAATCTTAATCTTTGTTTGCAATTCATTTAACATGTATATTCAATGCTTTCCATGTAAATTCTACAATGCATTGATAACTCTCTTCTATTTGAAATAACCAAAATACAACATAATTTATCTTTCATCTTCATAGGAGTAAAATAGTATTCCTCTTACCATTACACTTTGCACATTTCAATCTTCAAATGGAAATCAGTTTTGCATTTCAAGAGTAACATAACCTCTTTCAAATACACTTACACACTCAAATATACAATGAAGGATAGTATCAAAACAACATAATTTTCTCTCTTTCCATACAAATCACAATTACATAGTGTTCCAATAATGAGAATGAAAACAGTATCCAAAACCACAAGTATGCTCCTACTACAAGGAGTGGTTTCTTCATTCAAACATATTCAGGGAATGAGCTCCATCAAGCTTCATCCTGCATGAACCAAGGCTTCAATACCTGCAATAAAAATAGGGAAGATACCATGGGATGCTCACCTCCCATCCTAGGCCTCTCTTGAGGCCACCCCCGAGCTTGGGGAAACCACATCAAATGGGATACATACACTCATATACAAACACTCACAAGAAACATACAATTGCAAAAACCCAAAATTTCCTCAAGGGTGTAACTAAGGAATTCCATGAACTCCTTTTGTGGGGTGTGGGTGGACAACCCATGGAGACAACCATTTCATAATCATAAACAAGGCCACACATGGACGCAAATATCACAATTTCATAACAAGGCTCACATGGCCAATCCTCCCTCCTTATACCCCCAATGCCTCATGGGCTAAATGCAAGGTTACTTGGGGAAAATCACTCATCCAAGCTTCATCCTTCCCCACACATGGAGGAGACTCTACACATGGAGTTGCCTCCATTTCCCTCACCCCCTCTTGATTTCTCTTCCCTCCCAAGGGTGAGTGAATCCAAGAGTAAACAACCCCAAATCCAATTACAAGAAAAACACAATACATTCTTGCTCTCACCATGACCAACCATGGGGAGCTAAAACACAACAAATAAGCAATGGAAGCTTCCTCCATGACCAACCATGGGGAGCCAAAGAACAAATACACAACACATACAAACTACTACAACAAAAATGAGAGCAAAAATTCCTACCTCAAGTCCAAATGCTAATTGAAGGAGTGTTGAGCCCTTATCCAAATATCTAAGCTTTTTCCTCCTCTAACTTTTGGTACTCTCTAAAGATAGAGAATGGGTGAACAACCCCCATCCTTCCCCAAAATTCCTCTAAAAAGGTCCTCTAAACCTACCCCCACAAACCTCATAAAGATGGTCCTAGCAAGTGGTGACCTAGCACTCCTCTAAGCAAGGTAAGGGGTCAAAAGTATCTTGGGCCATACCACAAATTGGAATTTCGTTCAAGGTTAAATTAGCACTATTGGAGGGGACAAAAAGTCAATATATGGCTTCTCCCATGCTAAAAATACCCCTAACCCCTGGGTACAAGGAATGGGCTACCTCAAAATGCATGAAACCACCCCCTAGGTTCCCATTTAACCCTCCAAAAACCATGGTTCAGTGTATGCACGAAAAAGTAAGATGTGACTTCACTTTGGGGTCCTATGACAAGTGGATGCACTTTGAATTCCTCCCTGAAGAAGCTTCTAGAACTAGCTCTCACACTCTAACCACATGACATACCTTAGTTAACATATAACTCTAGTGTCAAGTGACACTCACATAATTAACATCACAATTAAGGTATGTCCACAATATTACAACACTTAACATTCCTACACATACATTCACATTACGGTTACAAAATAAACACTTCACAACGAGGTCCTGGTCTCTTCAATAGACAGAGCCTTGGCTTTACTATTAGCACATACATTCAATGTGATTTCCCCAAATATATTTCCATGGTCCTTCCACCTACAACACCTCAATGCAGCATCAATAATTCAAGGAAGAAACCAATATAATTAAATATACAAATACAACATCCCTACAATAATCCCAATCCAACTCCATATGATCATATAGGGTACAATAATCAAATCCATACACTTTCAATTGCATAATTCAATTTCATAATTCAATTGCATTTCTAATGCATACTAATCTCGTAATTCAATTGAAATCATGATCATCAATAATCTAACACCTTCATAAGGTAATCATCAATTACTCATAACCTCAATGCAGTGAAGATGTCTAACATGATATTCATTTGCGACATAGAATTCAATTGCATTATTACAATCACTTTCTCATAATTCATAATTCAATGCATACGTCTAATCACTTTCATATAGTGCATAATTCAAATGCATATAATTTTATACACACAAGTTATTATTTCTACTACGTAATCAAAGTCACATAAAGTACAGTGCCCTCATATAGATCATAATCCAAATGCAGGCTTGCAAACATATAGAATACATTCATTATTTCAATTCAATTCAATAATTCAATTGCATAACTCCATAGTACTCCTAATCCCAAAGATTCTCAATTTTCCTCAGCATAGTATTTAAGATAAATCGATGGTTCAATATCGGTAAGGGGTAAGCATATCCGTCGGGTCCTCTAAAATTCTTATCACAAGTATGATTAAATTTCCTAATCTAGGAAAACAAAATGCAGAATAATCCTATTAGTCTGGGATCTAACAAATCCTTGTTCAGGGTTCTAATAATATCACCAAAAAATACTATGGTATAATCATATAATACATCATCAAAACATTACTCATCCTCCTCGTAGGAGTTACTAGAATCATCACATCAACTATTAATTAAATCCAAGATAAACTTAAGACTTAACACATAACTATTTTGACATTTACATCTTGACTTCACAAATCAAATCCTTTCGACAAAAGTACTCAATGGAAGCTTAATATTCTAGCTGGATCTATGATCCGCAGGGTAACATACTGCATCCAAGATTCACTTACACAATTAATAACCTAGAGATATCACCTCTATCATAGTGACACTAAGTTGATAGGTACTGATATGAAGGTATAATATATAGGTCTATCCTGAGGTATAATTCCGTTAGGGATTTACCAATCATCAGATACTATAAAACCCCTTAATCCTTCGACATCAAAGTGTCGAGGAAAATGTGGAAACAGGGTGGGCCTTACAATATTTTAACATTCGAGAACAAGCTGCTTCAAAAATAGAAAAAGAATAGTTTAAAGCTTATCAAAAAATTTGAAATTTAATATTTAACACTAGAGGAGAGAGTTCTCTTCAAGAATGTGTAATTTTTTTTTTTTGAATGGTGTAGATTTAATAGAGGAAATTTGGTGGGAGGTGAAAACTATCGATTTCAGGTATGTTCGACTTTGAATAGTTATACCAGACAAAATATACATTCAAAACTAATTTTTCTTCTTCTCTACACTAGCTATACATTTCATCTATAACATATTTTGAAATCAAAGGAATAAAATATTATTTGCATATACTTTTTTGGTGGGAACAAGACCCTCATTTTTCAACATTTTTCAGCAAGTAAAAAATGGACTTCAAAAATTAAAAAACTATTTGAATTCTTGTTCAAATTTTTCTTGAAGAATTATAGGCATAAGCTTCATCCACTTTTACAGATCTCATTAGTTTACATCATCTCCAAATTCTAAACATAAATGTCATTTTTATGTTGTTAAAGTTAAAAAGTTTGTGTGCTATTGACCTTTTCCTTTATAAAAGTATGACACAACTTTGTACTTTTACCAAAAGCATTTTACAAAGCGACCACCATATTTAAATTTCTTTCTCTCAGTTTATCTGGTAAATCTTAGTGCATTCTATTTTTAGCAGTATTATTGATGCAAAATGACTGACATTTTCTTTTAATGGTTGTGCACATATAGGGTTGTTAAGAAGACTTTTGGAGTTGGATCAACCACAAAATGAAGAAAATACTTGGACATCAAATTCATGGTAAGTTTGGAAACATATCTTAAAGTAGTTTAAAATTATATTTTCACAATTTGTGTATTTGTTTTCTAGTACAACTTACATAATCATAGGAAAAGAACTATTGTAAAATTGATGCAGGAGCATCCTGGGTGTAAGAGCAATCTTGCATCACCCAAAAATATTTTTGTTTTTGTATTTAATAAGGGCTATCTTGTGCAGAGTTGCTATTTATGGAAACTTGCTATTTTTAGTAAGTTGGTCTTACGATCTCGGAATGTCTGATTTTACATATGGAGGTTCATCTTAGTCATATCAGCCTGCCAGCAAAGTTTCATGGCTAGATCAGGTCTAGTTTTGAAGATATTGAAGATTTTTGGTATTGGCAGCAGGGTACAAAAACTTTGAACTCGGTTTTGAAGGCTTTAGAGGCCCCGGATGAGGTCAAAAAATAGGGGGACAGGTGCTTTGCGCCAGTCAAGCCTGTAGAGCCTTCGTGGAGTTTTCGAAATGGGGTTATAATAGCCAATCGGGTCAACGGGCGATGACTTATGGTCTTCGGAAGTTGGGTCACCTGAAATGGCAGAAAATATTTTTTCTTCAAAATTTCTGTTTGGGTTTCAAAACTCATTTTGAGCCGACTTTGATGTAATAAACTATAAAATAAAATAATTTTAAGTTTCGTCGGCCCTAAGGCTAAATTTCTAGAACCTTCTCGGGCGGTGGAAATTGCCTATATAAAGAAGGCCCGTAGTGTTGTCTAGGGCAGTTTGAGGTAGTAGATCTGGGTATTGATTCGAGGCTTTGTCCTACAGAATATTGTAAGGGAATGCCCATGTGGCTTTGCATATTGTAATTCTGAAACTTTGTAATTCCACATTTGTGGAGATAATAAGAAGCCCATTTTCTGTTCTTGCATATTATTGTTGTTGTTTCTCTATTTTTGTTATGTGCTTGCGGTCTTAAGGGGAGCACCCTTCATCAAGTGGTATCGGAGCAGGAGTTCTTCAGTGTGTAAATAGATCACCGACTGTGAGGCAGTTTGCACCAGGACCGTGGTTAGGGTTTCAGCGTGCATCGCGAAAATGCCTCCACGAAAAGAACGTGGTGGAAGCGCTGGTGCTGTGACACCTGAGGTTAGAGAGCTGCAGAGACAAGTACGAGCATTACAAGAAGAGATTCGCAGAGGAATGAATCTTAATGTCAGAGATGAAAGCGAGTATGAAGCCGAAGAAGAATATCAAGAAGGAGAAGCTGAAATTGTGAACCAGGAGGAAGAAAGACTTTTTCGGGCGATTTCCAAGATTGGGAAAAGACCTAAGATTGAGGTTCCTACATTTTCTGAAAATTTTAACCCAGAGGAATTGATTGACTGGATCAATGAATGTGAGGAATATTTTGAGTATGAAGATGTTGAGGATCCTCATAGGGTCAAATTTGCGAAGGCCAAATTGAAAGGTCACGCGAAGATCTGGTGGCAATAAATTCAATTGGAGTGAAATAGAAGAGGGAAAGATAAAATCACAAGAAGGGATTAGATGGTGGATAAATTGAAGTGACAGTTCATTCCTGTTGATTATGAGCTTCACCTACTGAAGAAAATGCAAAGTTTGAAGCAAGCAAGAAGATCTGTTTAGGAGTATACAGATGAGTTCTATTGACTCCTCATCAGAACAGGTCATGCAGAAGCTGATAAGGAGAAAGTTGCCTGAGACCTTAATGGGTTAAGGCCAAACATTTAGGAGGAGTTGAATCTGGTTCGAATGAACAGTATTGAGGAGGCATACCAGTTTGCCCTAAAAGTAGAGGAAAAGATGAACAAGAAGTTTGAGAGCAGACAAAATGGAAGAGGTCATGGTGGAAGATCTGATGGATGGTCATATGGTGGCTGAAATGAAGATCTGAAAAAGAAGGATGAGGCCAGTAGCAGTCAGAATCAGAGAGGAAATAATTCCAATCATTTCCAGGATCAGAGTAATAGAGATCAAAGAGGAAGAGGAAGAGGACAAGGATCTGGAAGAGGAGGCTTTCGTGGAACATGTTTTCACTGTGGAGAAGAAGGTCATAGGGCATTTGAATGTCCTCAGTGTCAAGGTAGAATAGACAGGAGAAATGAAGGCCAGGCCAGAATTGCACATGTAGATGAAGATGCTAGATCACCAAAATCTGAAGATGCTGAAAGAGGAGAAACACTAATTAACAGAAGAGTCTTGCTGAGTGGTGAGAATGAACCTGAACAAAGGAGGAGCCTGTTTCACACTAGATGCAACTGTGAGGGTAAATGTTGTGATGTGATTATCGATAGTGGAAGCACTAACAATTTGGTGTCAGAAGAGATGGTGACAAAGTTGAAGCTCAAGAGATAAAAACACCCACATCCATATCGAATTGCCTGGGTGCAGGATGACCACAAGGTCATCGTCACTAAACAGTGTCTGATAAAGTTCAAGATCGGCAGGTACCAAGATGAGGTACTATGTGATATCATCTCTATGGATGCATGTCATATGTTGTTGGGTAGACCGTGGCAGTTTGACAGATGTGACGTACACGATGGTCGTGCGAATACCTATTCCCTGACAAAGGATGGAGTGCGACATAAGCTAAAGCCATTGAAGGAGACCGAAGAAAAGGTATGTGGTAATGAAAGAATAACATTTGTTGATGGAAGAAAATTCCTAGATGGTATGAGGCATGAGCATGTGTGTTTTGTTTTAATTCCAAAAGTTGGTAAAGAAGAAGTAGAGGATGTACCTGTAGAGGTTGCAGATTTGTTGAATGAGTTTCAAGATATTGTATCTGATAATGTACCTGATAGATTACCACCAGTAAGGAAGATTGGTCATCAGATGGATTTGATTTCAGGAGCCAGTTTTCCAAACAAGGTAGCACACAGAATGACACCAGCAGAAAGTGAAGAGTTGAACAGACAAGTACACAAGTTATTGCAGAAGGGGTTGATTCGAGAGAGTTTGAGTCCCTATGCTATACCAGCAGTATTAGCACCAAAAAAGAATGGAGAGTGGAGGATGTGTACAGATTCCAGAGCAATAAACAAGATCACAATCAAGTATAGGTTTCCATTGCCACGAATGGATGATATTATGGATTGTTTGAGTGGGGCTGTGTATTTCTCAAAAATAGATCTGAAGAGTGGATATCACCAGATTTGGATCAGAGAAGGAGATGAATGGAAGACTACCTTCAAGATAAAGGAAGGAATATATGAGTGGTTAGTCATGCTTTTTGGGCTGACCAATGCACCGAGCACTTTCATGCGGCTCATGAACGAGGTTCTAAAAGAATTTCTGGGTAAGTTTGTCATTGTTTACCTAGATGATATTTTGATTTTTAGCAAGACATTGGAGGAACATATGATGCATATTCGTATGGTGTTTGAGAAGTTGAGAGATGAGAAATTGTTGATTAATTTGAAGAAGTGTAGTTTTGTGAAGAAAGAGTTAGCATATTTGAGATTTGTAGTTTCAACAGAAGGTCTAAAAATGGACCCAGAGAAGGTACAAGCTATCCTTGAATGGCCTACTCCAAGGAGTGCTACTGAGGTAAGATCTTTTCATGGTTTGGCTAGCTTTTACAGAAAGTTTATCAGAAATTTTAGTACTATTTGTGGACCCTTGACTGAAACAATGAGAGGGGATAGAAAAGAGTTTAAGTGGACGAATGGGGTAGAAAAGAGTTTTCAATTGTTGAAACAAAAAGTTACAGAACAACCTATTTTAGCACTTCCAGATTTTAATAAGGTGTTTCAAGTAGATTGTGATGCTAGTGGTGCTGCAATAGGAGCTGTTATGAGCCAAGAAGGTAAACCTGTTGCTTATTTCAGTGAGAAGTTAAATGATGCCAAGAGAAAATATTTTGTTTATGATCAAGAATTTTATGCTATAGTTCAGGCAGTAGAGGCACTATCTGTTTCCTAAGGAGTTTGTTTTGTATACTGATCATCAAGCTTTGCAATATTTGAATAGTCAAGGAAAGTTGAATCAAAGGCATTTGAAATGGGTTGAGTTTTTGCAGAGTTATACATTTGTTTTGAAACACAGAAGTGAAAAGTCTAATAGGGTTGCGGATGCTCTTAGTAGAAGGAAACTATTGCTAACAGAGATGCAGATTGAAGTGGTTGGGTTCAAGGAACTCAAGAATTTGTATCCAGAGGATCCTGATTTTGGTGAAGCTTGGAAAGCTTGTACAAAACCTGTTACTCTAGACAGGACGAAATGGCTGGATTTTATCATCCAAGATGATATCCTATTCAAAGAGAGTCAATTGTGCATTCCAAAAAGTTCTATGAGGGAGAATCTCATCAAGGAGAAGCATAGTGGAGGATTAGCTGGACATTTTGGTCGTGATAAAACCCTTGCTTTGGTTGGTGGGAATTATTATTGGCCACAGTTGCAGCAAGATGTGAAGAAGTTTGTACAGAGTTGCAGAGTATGTCAAATGATGAAGGGGGTGAAGCAGAATACAGGGTTATATCAGCCATTACCTATACCAGAGAAGCCTTGGGAGGATATCAGTATGGACTTTGTTCTTGGTTTACCAAGGACACAGCGGGGACATGATTTAATTTTTGTAGTAGTTGACAGATTTTTGAAGATGGCACATTTTATTCCCTACAAGAAGACTAATGATGTTGTTCATGTAGCAGAATTGTTTTTCAGAGAAGTGGTGAGACTACATGGTTTGCCAAAGACCATAGTTTCAGATCGAGATACTAAGTTTGTTGGATATTTCTGGCGGACATTATGGAAGAAGTTGAAGACAGATTTGAAGTTCAGTTCATCACATCATCCACAGACTGATGGATAGACAGAGGTGGTGAATAGAAGTTTGGTAAATCTGTTGAGATGTTTGGTTGGAGATAAGCCAACAGGATGGGATTTGATTTTACCACAGGCAGAATTTGCATACAATAATTCTATCAACAGGAGCACTGGTAAATCACCATTCCAGATTGTATATGGAAGTAGTCCAAGAAATGCATTTGAATTGAGAAAGATAGATAAAGGAGAAATAAGCAGTGCTGAAGCTGAGGATTTTGCAGAACATTTGAAGAACATCAATGAGGAGGTGAGGAAGCATATTACCAAGATGAATGTGGAGTATAAGACTAAGGCAGATGAGAAAAGGAGGCATAAGGAATTTCAGGTTGGGGATGAAGTCATGGTTCATTTGCAAAAGGAGCGGTTTCCAGTTGGTACATATAACAAGCTGAAAATGAAGAAGTTTGGACCATGCAAGATACTGAAGAAGCATGATTCAGGAAATGCATATGAGGTAGGATTGCCTACTGAGCTGAATATTTCACCAGTGTTTAACATTTCAAATTTGACAGAGTATCATGAAGGAGGTGTTGAAGATGAGGTTGCAGTAGCACAGTGGAGTATTCCAGCAACCAGTTCAGATATCAAGGAGATTGAAGACATACTGGACAGTCATGTTGGCAGAAGCACAAGGAACGAGACATATGAAGAGTATTTGGTCAAATGGAAAGGATGACTTGTTCAAAATTCATCATGGCTAACAAAGGAGGAGGTTAACCATCTTGGTTTTCCTCTGCACACCTGAGTCGTGACAGGGTCACTTCTCAAATTACCCCGGGTGTCTGATGCAGGAGCATCTTGGGTGTAAGAGCAATCTTGCATCACCCAAAAATATTTCTATTTTTGTATTCAATAAGGGCTATCTTGTACAGAGTTGCTATTTGTGGAAACTTGCTATTTTTAGTAAGTTGGTCTTACGATCTCGGAATGTTTGATTTTACATATGGAGGTTCATCTCAATCATATCAGCCTGCCAACAAAGTTTCATGGCTAGATCAGGTCTAGTTTTGAAGATATTGAAGATTTTTGGTATTAGCAGAAGGGTACAAAAACTTTGAACTCAGTTTTGAAGGCTTTAGAGGCCCCAGATGAGGTCAAAAAATTGGGTGATGGGTGCTTTGCGTGGGTCAAGCCTGTAGAGCGCTTCGTGGCATTTCCGAAATGGGGTTATAATAGCCAATCGGGTCAACGAACGATGACTTATGGTCTTCGAAAGTTGGGTCACCTGAAATGGCGGAAAATAATTTTTCTTCAAAATTTCTGTTTGGGTTTCAAAACTCATTTTGAGCCGACTTTGATGTAATAAATTGTAAAATAAAATAATTCTAAGTTTCGTCGGCCCTAAGGCTAAATTTCTAGAACCTTCTCGGGCGGTGGAAATTGCCTATATAAAGAAGGCCCGTAGTGTTGTTTAGGGTAGTTCGGGGTAGTAGATTTGGGTATTGATTCGAGGCTTTGTCCTACAGAATATTGTGAGGGAATGCCCATGTGGCTTTGCATATTGTAATTCTGAAACTTTGTAATTCCACATTTGTGGAGATAATAAGAAGCCCATTTTCTGTTCTTGCATATTATTGTTGTTGTTTCTCTATTTATGTTATGTGCTTGTGGTATTAAGGGGAGCACCCTTCATCAAAAATGTTACTTCACATGTTGTATGAAAAATAAGTCTAAGTTTACGCCCATTATTAGTTAAAGTCATTTTTTTTGTAAGTCAGTAATTTTAAACTTCAAAGTACATGTTTTTTGTTCTCAACTACTTGTGACAGAAAATTACATTAGAAAAGCTTGTGGAAAAATGCACAAATGCATAGAAGAGTTGTAACATAATCACATCTTTACTTTGTTTGCATTTTCTAATAGATTTTATAGTTTTTATTATGAGATTTAATTTAAATACACTCATAAGATATTTCACCCCAAATACATTTATTTAAATTTACCACACTTGATATCTAAATCTTCAAATTATCAATGTGAACTCTATACCATATTTTTGAAGGTCAAAATGAATGAATGAATGAATAAACATTCCAAGACCTAAATGGGATTGTCCAATCATAGGTGCAATCAATTCTACCACATTGTGACATGTATTCACCATTCATTTTTCATTTGTTGAAGAATCATTATAGTCCATAGTAGGTGAAAATTATTTGGCAAATCATTTTGGAAGTATTTTTTACTCAGACATTGCATCTTGATTCTTATCCAACTCCATGGACTTATTATAAAATTGTGAGCTTGTAATGCATTTAGCTAATGCATATGTAAAAGAGTACTTCAAAACCTTGGATGGGTACAAGGAAGTTATTGGCGCATCTGATGCAGACAAAGGGGATGCTTTTGTTGGGGGATTATTCTCTCATGAATCACTTAAACAATGTGAAGCATTGTCTTCTTGTTAGGATTAACAAGGCAGAAATAATAATTATGTGCAAATATAACTAATATCAGAAAATAATAAACCACACAGAATAGAACACAATGGCACACAGATTTAACGTGGTTCACCCAATCCCTGGGCTACGTCCACCAACAGCAAGTCCAATATTATTATTATCCAGTGATTACAACCTGATTACAATCCGTAATCCCTTACAGCCCAACTCTGCCGCAAGTACTAAAATCATACATCGTAAAAATCCCTAACCCTAAGCCATATTATACAATATTTTCCCGCTTTAGGGTTAGAATGAGTTATAAGTAGTCAGCCCAAATAACCGAAAAAAGTAGTCGGCCTCAAAAAAATTTACAGTACAGTACTTTCCTGGATAGTACTTTCCTGATTAGTCACCACAAGCTAACAATCTCCCACTTGGTGACTGATCAGTATCCACACTATACTAAAAAACCTCCCACTTGGAGACTGATCCTGTAGCAATACCGCTACCCACATGAGGCTCCCACTGGATTGAACCACCTTGGACTCAGTTGTTCCTTTATTTTGTTCAGTCTAAAAGACCAACTGAAGCTGAACATGAGTTCAACTTCTCCCTTGTTACTACCTTGGTAAACATATCTGCTGGATTATCATCAGTATGAATCTTTTCTAGCCTTAACTGTCCATCATCCAAAACTGATCGAATGAAATGGTACCGCAACTGTATGTGTTTTGTCTTTGAGTGCAAAGCAGAATTCTTTGCAAGATGAATGGCACTTTGGCTATCTGTATGTAGAAAATTATCCTTTTGTGGATGTCCCAATTCTTCCATGAAGAATTGAAGCCATATCATCTCCTTGGCTGCCTCTGTAGCAGCAACATACTCTGCCTCTGTAGTGGATAAAGCAACCACCTTTTGTAGTCGAGAAATCCAACTCACTGCTGTCCCACCAACAGTAAATATATAACCTGTAGTACTCCGCCTGCTATCTATATCTCCTGCCAAATCTGAGTCAACATAGCCTTGTACAGTAGTAGTAGAACCCCCAAAGTGTAAACACTTACTGGATGTGCCTCTCAAATATCTGAGAATCCATTTGACTGCATTCCAATGCTCAATACCAGGGTTACTCATATAACGGCTAACGACTCCCACTGCGTGTGCAATATCTGGCCTAGTACATACCATAGCATACATTAAGCTCCCTACAGCTGAAGCATAAGGTACCTTAGACATTTTAGTCTCTTCTTCTGATGTCTTGGGACACATATCCTTAGTCAATTTCAAATGACCAGGCAAAGGTGTGCGGACAGCTTTGGCATTTTCCATAGAGAAACGTTGCAACACCTTCTCAATATAATCAGCCTGAGATAGAGACAATTTCCTATTTTTCCTATCTCTACAAATTTTCATACCAAGGATTTGTTTTTCTGCCCCCAAATCCTTCATAGAAAAAGATTTTGCTAACTATTGTTTCAACCCCTTAATGTGATCCATGTTAGACCCAGCTACAAGCATATCATCAACATATAAACATAAAATAATGTAGCTGTCATCATCCAACCTCTTAAAATAAACACAATGGTCAGAATGACACCGACTATATCCATGCCCATTCATAAAAGTGTCAAATTTAATATACCATTGCCGAGGTGCTTGCTTCAAGCCATATAAACTTTTCTGCAATCTGCACACCAAATTCTCCTTACCCTTGACCTCAAATCCTTGTGGCTGAACCATATATATTTCTTCATCCAAATCACCATGAAGAAAGGCTGTTTTAACATCAAGCTGCTCTAAATGCAAATCTTCAGTAGCCACAATACTTAAAACAGTACGAATAGAAGTCATTTTAACAACTGGAGAAAATATCTCATCAAAATCAATACCATGTTTCTGTGCAAATCCTTTTACAACTAATCTGGCTTTAAATCTTTTCGTACCTCCATCCTCTTCTTTGATCCTGTAAACCCATTTATTCTGTAAAGCCCTTTTACCTGCAGGTAACTTACATAAATTCCATGTCTGATTTTTCAGCAAAGTTTCCATTTCATCTGTCATTGCAGACTCCCACTGAAGCTTTGTATCCACCTGCACAGCTTCATTATAACATTCAGGTTCACCAGCATCTGTTAACAGAATAGAATACAAAGATGGAGAAAATCTTTCTGGAGGTCTACTTAGCCTTGTTGACCGTCTAACACTCACTGGGGTGTGTGGTATTTGTTGTTGCTGTTGTTGCAGAGCATAAGGAACTACTGGAACATGAACTTGTGGAGTATCATCCAGTACTACATAGTCATTTTCTTTCTTCTCATGCTGCAGCAACAGATCTTTGTACAATACTTTCTCATTGAATATGACATCCCTGCTTCTTACAATTTTATGATTTTCAAAATCCCAAAGCCTATAACCAAATTCATCAATGCCATACCCAACAAATACACATTTCTTTGACTTAGCTTCCAGCTTGGTTCTATTTTCAGAATCTATAAGTGCAAAAGCTTCACAACCAAAGGTTTTGAGAAAAGAATAACTCACCTTCTTACCACTCCATGCTTCCTCTGGAATACCACAGTCCAAAGGAGTAGAGGGGCCTCTATTGATTAAATAAACAGCAGTGTTCACTGCCTCTGCCCACATATTTTTGGGCAGCCTAGCATGCAACCTCATACTCCTTGCACGCTCCATTATTGTCCTGTTCATGCGTTCAGCCACTCCATTTTCTTGTGGAGTCCTTGGTACAATTTTCTTCCTACGAATACCATTAGAGGAATAATATTCTTCAAATTCTGTGCTGCAATACTCACCACCATTATCAGATCTGAGACATTTTAACTTTTTACCAGTCTCAGTCTCAACCAAGCATTTCCATTTCTTAAAAGTTTGAAATACATCAGATTTCTGTCTAAGGAAATAAATTCATACTTTTCTTGTTGCATCATCTATAAATGTAACATAATACAGAGAGCCACCAAGGGAAGATACCTGAGCTGGTCCCCATACATCTGTATGCACAAGCTCTAATCTCTCATTTTTCTTTTCCTTCCCACTCTTCACAAAACTAACTCTCTTTTATTTTCCATAAACACAACTTTCACAGAAATCCATATTGACACATTTCAGACCAGGTAAAACTTTCTTTGAATGAAGTAATTTCATACCTTTTTCACTCATGTGCCCGAGTCTGTTGTGCCACAGTGCTGTGTCAAAATCTACAGCAACAGTTTGATGTTCTTCCTGCTCAACTGCAGCCACTGTTCCTGAGCATTCATTATCTTCTAAAACAATTAAAGTAGAAGGAACAGTATGACCTGTACAAAGATATAAGGTGCCTACTTTCACACCTTTTGCTACTACTAAGGAACCTTTTGAAACCTTCCAATTTTTATCATTAAAAGTAACTGTGCAACCCTCATCACCCAGTTGCCCTGCTGAAATTAAATTCCTACTCAGCCTTGGAACATGTCTTACCTCTTGTAGTAGCCAATGATTCCCATTCTGCAACTTAATCTTAATTTTTCCCTTTCCAACAATCTGACAGGGTTCATTATCTCCCAAATAAACTAGCCCAAAATCCCCTTGGACATAATCAATAAAATAACTTCTATGGGGTGTAGCATGAAATGAAGCCCCAGAATCTAAAACCCATGAATCATCAATACTTTCTAAGGACAAGAGCAAAGCATCCTCCTCAGATTTGTTACTTACCACATTTGCCTCCTTGTTTCCATCATTTTTGTCTCCTTGATCTTTCTTCCGAGACCAACAATCTTTCTTCTTATGACCTGGTTTTCCACAGTACCAGCAATCATTTGGCCCTTTAGATTCAGACCTCTTTCCCTTTGATTTTCCTCTTGATTTCCCACGATTTCCAGAGTTGTTTCCTCTATCTCTTGTTCTGCCTCTGCTTTCTGTGTTCAATACACTACCCGATGTGGATGCCCCTGAGCTTTTCCTATGAATTTCCTCACTCAATATAACACCAATAACATCATCATACTTTAGGGTATTAGAACTAGAAACAGAATTACTAACAGCCATTACCAAGCCATTCCAGCTTTCTGGCAAAGAACACAAAATCAAGAGAGCCCTAACCTCTTCATCAAAACTAATTTTAACTGAGGTTAATTGACTTGTAACTGTATTAAACTCATTCAAATGATCAGTAACTGATCCACCTTCTACCATTTTCATATTAAATAAACGCTTCATAAGAAATACCTTGTTTGAAGCTGAAGGCTTTTCATACAACTTCGCTAGGGTTTCCATCAGATCTTTAGCTATCTTTGCTTCAGTAATATTGAATGCCACCGATTGTGCCAGGCATAGACGAATACTCCCCAGTGCCTTCCTATCCAAAATATCCCAATCCTCCTGAGACATTGATTGCTCTTTCTTGGCTACTCCCTCTAATGGCCGCCATAGATCCTTCTGATAGAGATAATCCTCCATTTGCATCTTCCATAACTGGAAGTTCTGCCCATTAAACTTATCAACCTTCAGCCTACCCTCTTCTGCCATTTCTCCCACTTAACCGAGAGACTCTCCCACTAACTTGTGAGACCTGCTTCAGAGAATAGATGAAAGAACAAATGAAATAACCTCGCTCTGATACCACTTGTTAGGATTAACAAGGCAGAAATAATAATTATGTGCAAATATAACTAATATCAGAAAATAATAAACCACACAGAATAGAACACAATGGCACACAGATTTAACGTGGTTCACCCAATCCCTGGGCTACATCCACCAACAGCAAGTCCAATATTATTATTATCCAGTGATTACAACCTGATTACAAACCGTAATCCCTTACAGCCCAACTCTGCCGCAAGTACTAAAATCATACATCGTAAAAATCCCTAACCCTAAGCCATATTATACAATATTTTCCTGCTTTAGGGTTAGAATGAGTTATAAGTAGTCGGCCCAAATAACCGAAAAAAGTAGTCGGCCTCAAAAAAATTTACAGTACAGTACTTTCCTGGATAGTACTTTCCTGATTAGTCACCACAAGCTAACACTTCTGTATATAGTGCTTACAAAATAACATTTTATAGTAGATGTGAACTTGTACTTATGCATGTCTTAGAAGCCAAACCCTTAATCTATCTGCAAATGCATATGCCACATTGTATTTATCCTACAGGTTTGGCAAGCAGATGTTCTTTGAAACTGGTTTCTCCTAGAGAGAATGGCAATTGTGAGGAATCTTCCACTCAATTCTCTCCACAGTGATGACCACCTTTTGCATTTTTCTTAATTTTTTTAACTCAACACTATTTTCATGTACCTTTCTATGTTACTCTATTATTATATTAATAACTTTACTTGTATGAAGAGTATAACATTGGAACATGTTGAGTATATTCATCCCTCAATTACATGGATCATTATACAAAGTACAAGAATTTGTTTGTTGAACACCACTATTCATGGAAGATAATTTACGTATAACAATTGGCAAATTCATATAACTTCTTTGGTTATGAAAATAATAGAATAAATGTGAATCTTAATATTTTTAACCATTTTCTAATTCTACAACCTTTATACAAATATAACTATCATCCTATTTATTATGAATATTAGACATTTTGACTATAACTGATGCAAGTTGGGAAAGCACTAGACACCAAAACTACTATCACATTTCAAAGTTGGTATAACAATATAGTAGTGCATCTTAGAAATGGATGTCTCTTTCTATGATGACAATATGGTGTTTGGTGCAGTAGTCCTAATAGTGGAAATGTTCATCATCTTGCTACTTCGTTTCATAGTGAAATACACACCCTCATTTCATCATGTTGTTGACATGCAACATAATACTTTTTAATGTATTTGTACTCATAATCCAATAAGACACAGGTCTTTTAAAAATTGTTGTGATGTGAGCAAGGCACATAAGAACTAATTGTTTTATAGCTTTTCACAGTCTTTCTATGGGAGCATATTTGACAACTCAATAACTATGGTTAACATCTATTTGAAAATGGAAACATAGTTAATGTATTACCATTGTATATTATAAATTATTTCTTTAAATTTTTCAATTGGCCTATAAAATTGGACACAATAATGAGCAGAATGTCAAAGAAAACAAATTTTGAATCATATAATGAGGTCAATTGCAATTATGAAAAATATAGTGTTCATTTCAAATAAAAAAAAGAAAACGGTCCCAGAATATCTAATATAAAGGTTTTAGATGACGTCCATGGGGGCGATATTCTACAGAGATAAGGGATCTGAATACTAAACACCGCCATTGGCTTGGCACATTTGAAACTACCGAGGAGGCCACTAATGCATATGGGAAGGTTACATTATGCATGAAAGGAATCAAAGAAAGACCATCTTTTTCTTTTGATACTTTACAAATATACAATATTATGGAATAAAATACAATGTCATCTCTACCATTGGTATCCACTTTCAAAGTACAACCAAATTAAAAAATAGGACTACAAGTTATGTTTCATGATTTGACCTTCCTACTCATTTAAAATTACAATCTACATTGGTGTACAGTGTTACTTGTGATATAGATCCTGATATGCAAAGTGATACAATCACACTACATATGTGTCAGGCTGAATTTGTAGGCCCAAAATATCATTGGCGACACAAGTCCATGGTCATTTGAGAATGATAAATTAATAGAAAATTGTTGTGATCATCGTCAACATAATTTTGATTCATTATTTACTTCTCCAGACCTAGGTTTATTAGGAAATATAGTACATATGTACTTAGTAGTACAAAATAGCAATAAATACAAGAAATATGGTTGTAACAATGATAATTATGGTAGTACTTATCCAAGATTTCAAAGTGTTTCATCAGATTCATACAAATGTAACATTGATGGCTCAAATTTTTTGGAATAAACTTTGGACACTTTGGAAAATGCACCCTCCAAGTATCTACAACTGCACCAATGCACTAGTATTCCTTGTAACCAAATTTATTAGTTACTATTTGTCTTTTGTAAAAGATAACTTTGACAAAAGTTAGAACATATGAATAGATGATTATATATACTAACCTTATAGAAACGATCATTTTTATAAGTTAAATTTTAATTTCCTCTCTTCATAATAAAATTGTAGGGAATGCAAAAGTTGTTGTTTCCTCTACAATTCCTTGTTCACCACCTTTTAGATTAGAAATTACAAACATAAATGGGGTTTCAATTGAAGCTACTGTAGGCATGCACAATGTGCATTGTGTCACACATTGCAATATTGATATTGGAATTGAGAACATATGCAATGACAATTTCTCCTCTACTGGAAAATGTCAAAGTGGAGGCATCATAGGAAAAGAACTTTGTGAAATGTGTAGAACTTTTTGTAGAAGTCAGAAAATTGAATAGCAAGTTACTTTAATTGGAGGAAAGAGTCAATTCTATCAAAAACCCCAACTTCAAATTTTTTACTGCTAGTGAGTGGCCACTTTAACATACAATTAGATTTTGTAATTATAATGAGAACGGGGGGGGAGGGGGAGCATAAATTGTATTCCATATTCATTTCTTCTACTTAGTGGATTCTAATTGAAGTCTAATATCATATACGTGTAATTTTAAACATAGTAGGCATATAATTGGTCTTTTGTAAGCCAACAATCTTCTGCGATTAGAATACTTTCTTTCTTTTTCTAAATAAAAATATTTACAAGAAAAGAATGATCTATTTTTTAAAATAATTATTATTATTTCCCTCTAGGTTGCAGTAGAATCTAGTTGGATTCTCGTTCTTTGGTTACTTTCATTTCTCACTTTCTAGCCATATTAGAAATTATCCAAAAGGAGTCCTCATAACTGTTATTTCCCGGTCATCCCTATAAACTGCTCTGTTTCTTTTGAAATCTTGTTTGCACTTGCTAAAATAGGATGTGGGTACTCTGGGTTAATTATTCTTCTCACTCTTCTGAAATATAGCATTTCTATTGCACCCATAGTTGCTTATTCATGGTCTTTATATGGGTAATCAACTATGGTTCCTAGAAAGCGTAATGTTCTATTGCAATCTAGCCTTTCTATTGCACCCATAGTTGCTTATTCATGATCCTTATATGAGTAATCAACTATGGTTGCTAGAAAGTTTATTGTCCTATTGCTAATGGCCCCATTAGCACATCTCATATAATATGTATCCATAGCTGCTTATTCATGGGCTTAATTAATTAATCAGCTATGGTTTCAAGAAAAGTTCAAGTATAATGTGCTGTTGCATATGGCCCCGTCAGCATGCCTCATATAATACATATCCATAGCTTCTTATTCATGGGTTTAATTGATTAGCTAGCTATAGTTTCAAGAAACTAAGACATGATGTTTTCTTTCGGGCCCGTCAGCATTACTTAGGAGATGTACTATTGTCATAAAGAATGACGTGTTGTTGCTTGTGGCTCTGTAAACAATCATCATGTAAAATTCTTTTGTGATTTAAAATCTCCATGGCATCCACAATGGCAGACATATGATTTCAGTATTTTAATTATTTATGGTTGTAAGAAAGTACATACTATTGTTTCTTGTAGTCCCAAGGGAATTTAGCAGGTGCTTTCGTGGTACTTCATCTATGACACATGTGCATATTCTTGCCAAAATATCTGCTAATTTTATATGAAGTGTCATTTCTGATCAACATCATTGATTTAAGAGGGCCTTCATATCACATCCTCTTGATGGCCTCTTCTTATTTGGGCTGCCATTTTTGAGGAGTACTTATCTTCCAAGCATGTATCAACATCTAGCCATCCTAGTCTGGTGTTCATTAATCAATATGGTAATTGGAATTTCTATCAACCACTAATTCTCCATGTGTTTTATTTGGCATCCCTCCCCACTATGTGAGCTTTTTCACTAACTCTTATGTGTGACATCTCCTGAGTGCCACCTATGTTCTTTGGCCAGTGTATGGGATTTCTTATATCTTTTGCATCGAACAGAATTATTGCTTATTAATGTCCTCATTTATCCATAGTCTACTTATTTATGGGTTTTTCTATTGTCTGTATTTCATTTCCCTTGCTCTGCTACAATTTGGCTCCCCTATTCTATCCCACCGTGTCTTTCTCTGGCCTTAATGATGATTCATCCTAGCTTCCTTGTTGGTGTTAGCTCTTCTGTGGCATTATGTTCTACTTGCTCATCTTTGCATATGGATTATTATCCTAAAAAATTTAGGCTGCTGCTCGAAGTGGAGGAATGGGAAAAGCCATTCCTTGGTTACATCAAAGATGACATGTTGGCCACCATTTTTATTTGTGACCAACCAAGCATTTTCCATGGTATCAAGTGAATTATTGGGTGTGAGGCTCTCTTCCCTTCAGGGAGATGTATCATTTATCTATCTCAGATTCTGTCAATATTTCTCTCTAATTTGATAGATTTGCTTCAATCTCCTTTCCACCTTGAATTGATTTGTAGTAGATATGTTAGACCTCTATTCCTGCAGGGCAACAAAATCCCTAGAGCTCTCCAAAAATATGATTTATGGGGAGGGGATGCGTTAATCGATTGTCTTTTTCACCATCATGATGTTCTTCATAACCACATCATTTACATGGTTCTGGAGAGCATTAAAAAGGGGCTTGAAAGATAGTCATTTCACCCAGTTAAGCTTTCCCTACATCAGTTTCAAAATTTTCTGTCTAAGGAGTGTGTGGACAATGGTCACCAAATTGTTTTTGCAATGCTTGACTTGTTGGAGCAGGATTCTTCCATTGTTGTTCCACCATCGCATCCCCTATGCCCAATCCCTTCTCAACCCTTTTCGGACCTCAATCTGAAATTGGGTTCAATAGATAACCCCTCTGGTTGTATGGAAGGTTAATTGTTGGTATATTTTTCCACAAGCTCTGCTCTCTTTTTGCTTTTGGATTTTCATCTATGTGTGCAAGTTTTCAAGGATTCAGTACCAACATTGTGCTTCTTGTTCAACCTCATCATTCTGGTCAGGGAGATTTATTTTTCTTAGGTGGTTCCATTTTAACAAACAATGTTTTTTGGTGAAGGATCTCTCAAATGTCAGCATTTCAATTTGAAGTCTTCAGCTTCGGTCTCCTATTTTTCTTTTTTGGATGGGTTCTCTCTGATGTTAGCATTTCAATTTGGTGTCTTCAACTTCGGTCTTCTACTTTCTCAATATGGATGCACATGTTTTAATTTTCCTATGTGTCATGACATTCTATAATTGCCCATTGGGCTTTTCTTTGTAATTAGCTTCTGTAGGTTGAGCTTTTACTATTCAAATGCATTCTTGATATTGTATGTAACAGGCTCAATCTATGAGAGCTCCTTTCTTCACTCAACCACAACGCCTTAATGTAAAACTCTTTCTTGTGATGGGTTAATGAATGAAGTTTTTATTCTAGCTCTTTTCTCCAGGAGCTCTGTATCTTAGAGCCAGTATATGTAAATCATATTAAATATAATATGTCAAGTGGCACTGCCACCTTTTATTTAAAAAAAATAAAATATTAGTTCCCTCTCTTTGTAAAAAGGAAAAGTTTATATGTGTTAGGCCTAAATAAGAAATAGAACAATACTTTTGTGTCATATTATTTCTATGGATTTGTTAATAAAACATAATATAATTCATCTAATTAACTAGTAAAAATTATTAATACCTACCATCTAAATGAGAAATATATATGCATTATGTGTAGTGTCAAATAAGTCAATATTGTTTGAACATATGAAAATAAAGAAACATGGCTTCAAAACTTGGCACATAAAATGCAACTTAGTACAACTAATCTAGTGATTCAGGTATCAAAGTTTAATTTTTTTATGACATGATCATAAATATATATCTTTTGTGATAATACATAGATGCCTCTAGTTTGGAAACAAAACTAGATGTCAAATACTGATGGATAAAAACTACATACATTTGTGTAACACAAAGAAGGGTGATATTGGGTCCAAAACCACAAAGGCTACACAACAACCCATCACAAGAAAAACAAATTTTTGAAAACTTCATATACAAATATATATATTATAAATTCCATTTTGAAGACATACAATACAAACAATCAATCTCATTATTGTAAAAGAACAAATATAAAGAAGTTTCAAAACTCCAAATTTGAAAAGGATGCATGTGGACACACACACACACACAGATATATATATATATATATATATATATATATATATATATATATATATATATATATATATATATATATATATATATATATATATATATATATATATATATATATATATATATATATATATATATATATATATATATATATATATATATATATATATATATATATATCAAAATCATTTGCAAACATGTGACATTGAATTTTTTTTTGAGAAACAAGGACTGTGTAGATTGGCCACATTCAAATACAATGTTGGTGATTGCTTATTTGATTCTCTTGAATTTTTGCTCAATTTTAAGTTCACATCTATTGAACTATGAAATGGGACAATTGACCACTTTATGAGATGTATCTGAAATGGTGACCCATAAGAAATAAACCCATACAACCATGAATTGCATCCTAAAAGCTTACAAGACCTACACAATGTAAAAGATCCCAACACTTATCTATGACGGATGTGACTATCTGCCAAACCAACAAAAGCCAATGTCGAACCAGGTCTATGGGGAGATATTTTTTGCATTCACTGGCTTTCAAAGTGGTTAAGCATTAGAATCTACATATTCTCAATGACAACTGGAAAAAAATATTTAAACTTCAACCAAACATTACATAGACAACCATATTGTATCATTTTCCATGATGCAAATCCACTTAATGGACATTTCAAACCTTTGTTTAAGGTTGTCGATGACCAACTCAATCAACCAACACTGAAATTACATAATCTTAGACAAATGATTAGGAATAATAGAGAAAACTTCAAAGATGGGAACACGAGAAAATAAGAATTTGAAATTGGGATCAATTATTGCAAACAAGAAGGCCAAGTGGAAAGTAAAAAAAAAAAAAGAGTATTATCTAGTTTGCAGAAAACATAGAAACTAATCCGATAAAAAATGTAAAATACGAATGAAAATGTTGAAGAAGTTGCAAGCATATTAGTTACCAACAAATTTTATCAATGTGAAAATGGTGTACGTTCATACCACAAATAGGCATCTTGTCATAAAAGGAAGAAAAAGAAAAAAAACTTAACACTAATTGAAATCACAATAAAGGACACACCCCAATATCCTTGCACAGTTTGTCAGCTTTTGCACTTCAAGAAAGACATAAAACATTTTAGAGAGAAGGATAAAATTACGTACTACAAATTTATACATTGCAATTATCCAAGTTGCAATGACAACATTTGCAAAATATGAGACACATCCTTGAAACATGGTTATCTCCCAAAGTTTGCATCACCAGAAAATATCTGAAATAATATACCATTGGAACATATGCAAATGTTAACAGATTTAGAATAAATACTCATATCTCTTAGAATTACATTCGTGTAAATTTGAGAACTTGGCTATAGAAGATATGAGATAGGCATCACGGGATCCGTAATAAATGTTCCTATAAACATGGACATTGTACAAAATGCCTTGCCACAATCAATATCAAACACTTCAACAATTTTTGTATCTTTGAAAAGGTGCTTAGAATATAAAAATACATTTCAAAAAGGAATTGTGATGCCGAATATTATAATGTAGGATCTCTTTGAATTTAGTAAGGAAAAATTGTACAAGATGGAAAAAGTATAAATAAATGATGACTCAATACATACATTATAATTAAATGAAGGGAATGAAAGTGATAGTGAAAGCAGCTAAGTGATCTTGAATCTAATAGTGATTTAGAGAACAAAAACCCAGCTAAAACATTGATACATGGATATACAAATTCTAGATGTATACGCAACATGGATGACAAAGTAATTGAAATTGCACCTCAATATTGTTACCCAATTGGAATATTCAAAGACAAGTATGCAGAAGAGATGAATTTTCCAACGCTCTTCTTCGGAGAGCCACGTGATGTTGATATTGTTGAAAATTTTAACTACCAAAAAATCGCACAATGGGAACTACTTCATTTAGAACAAGATTTTACTCTTCACACGATGAATATTTTTTTCAAAACCATAAAGATAATAATACACCAAGTTATGTCTACAATGTGGGTAACAATAAGGAAAGGTCAATAAAAAGGAAGAAAGATTTTGGCAAAGGATGTGAAACACAAACCAAACTTAGAGAAGATTCTAAAATCAGACATCAGATATGTTGATTTCAAATGAATTAGAATATCTTTTGATTATAGCCAACAATTAAAGAAAAATGTTTTTGCAATGATACGACAACTTTGACCACCTACATATTTCATCACTTTTATAAGTACAAAATAGAATTTGGAACTTCTCACAAACATAGTTAAAAACCTACATAGTTTATGAAAAACATGATTACAAAATGAGGAATCAATTACTCACAATGAAAATGACAAATTTCTACTAGTCAAAAAATATCTTGTGACATGTGCATGATACTATCAACACAGGATAAATTCTATGAGAAAATTAATATTTGCAGATAATTTAATATTTGGAAAAGTTTTTGATTATTTTTCTATAATAGAATTTCAAAATAGGGTAAATGAACATGATCATCTCCTAATCTTCATAGAAAATGCACCAATCTTTGGTAGAGAAAGCAACAAAGATATCATAACCTTTGTCAGAAAACACATCACAGGTAGCACTAACCACTTACAACCTAGTTTGGCTATTCTTCATAGACATCACCATAAAAGACAATGTAAAAGATCTTTAGAAAAAACATGTCATTATAATTTCTCAATTCCACCATTAAGGAAGACAATGATACTTGAACCATTAGTAGAAAAAATGAAAATGATTATTACAAGAGCCTCACATAGTTCATCAACTTTTCAAAAGAAAACCTATGACTCTTACTTCACATTCGACATGATTATCAATGAATTGAAGTTATCAAATGATGATTACATCACTTCTTTGAGGTGAAAAATAGACAAACACCCTCTATTTCTTAAAAGGAAACCATCTCAAATATGGAACAATAGTTTTGCAAACCAAATGCCTATTCTATGGAAAGCAAACATAGATGTGCAATTTGTGTTCAATGCATATTTTGCTCATGTATTGTAGTTCATACATGGATAATGTTGACAAATAATTTACACATGCATTTAAACGATTATGTGATGAACATCAAAGAGATAATATTGATGCAATACAAATGATAAGAAAACTGGGAAACACTTTGTTAAACTTGCAAAAAATTTAAACACAACAAGATGCTCATTTAGTTTTGTCTCTTCCACTTAATCAAAGTTCTTGAAAATGTGTATTCATTGAAACAAGAGTAGACAATGATCACATATTTGTACTCAAATCTGTTAAAGACTTAAATAATGAACCACACAAGTGTTAGGAATGGGAACATTGAGAGGGGGGGATGAACTAGTGTTCACTGTATTTTAACTTTTCACATTAATCTGAATACTAAATTATAAATGCTTAAGTACTAAATTAAACATTCACATAGACATGAAACATGAAATCAACACATGACACCAATATGGTTACGGGGAAACCCAAATGGGTAAAAACCCTGGTGGGACTTGATACCCACTAATAATCTGCACAAGTGTTTTGTGATCCTTGTTAGAAGATCATTTACCCTATTAGGAGTAGCTTTACAATGCTTTTAGTACAGTAGACCTCATTAATGGTCAAACCCTGTTAGGAGTCTTTTACAATGATCCATGTTAGGGGAGTGGACTCACTGTCCTAGAGCTCACTGCTCAAATGATGAAGGCTAAAACCTTCTGAATCAGATACATACTATATCTGTAGGTGAACTGTCACTGTGACACTGCTTGTCAGATCAGTTCCTTTGGTGCACTGATGCTTTGACCTCTAGCAAATCTCTAATACATCTCATTCTCACTTTGCATGCCTCTGCTCTACTTATCACAACTCTTTTTCAACTTCCATACCAATTACAATGGGTGCACCTTATATTTATGCGCTCATACCAAATATACAATTAGGTCGGCCCTATAACTAACTACAAATAATGCTTCCAAATGAATTGGCTTAAGCGTGCTTACAATTATACATTTACATATGTCGACAACCTAAATATAATGGGTGCATAGCCTTTACAATATTAATTTATAATCAGAAACCAAAATAGTCACTGTCTGCTCTATGCTCTGTTCAGTGCTGGCACATACTGGCTGTGCAACTTCAACTGACTATAACTTTCACATCTTTGCATATCTACTTATGTGATCTTATACTAAGCATAAGTATAGTCTAACAACCTTAAATTTTTGGGCACATACCTTAATTCATCTGTATAGACGTGCGTTGATGCTCTGAGTCTCTGGTGCTCTGTATGTTGTCTAGTCTTCAACACTTAACTGGATTCTGATCTTTACACTTAGTGCGCTGACTCCAAACTACTATATGACTTTGTTTCCATAATGAAAACACTATATCTAGTCATATATCTCAGTATAGACAACTTTCCAACAATCTCCCCATTTTTCATTCATGGAAACAAAGGAATATGGCTAAGTCTCTAACTGTCCCTTAATACAAAAACTTTTTGTCTTCTATATATTTTATACAAACTCTTATATCTCCCTATACATATATGTACTCCATATTCTATACAACTCCCCCTTTGACATTAATGAAAAAGGTGCATCAAAAACTTTATCTACATATACTTACTAAGGGAAAACATCTGGATATGCAATCTTGAGTTTCTGGATCTCCTTCTTCCAAAAGGTTATCAGAGAATTGACTATCTATAGATGGGTGCATAATGCATATTGTAGCTTCTCCATCTTATCAAATTATGTGCTAGAACCTTGATCATAGGTTATCATGGTTGAATCAATTTCCTTTATGTTTTGACTCAAAATATCTAGAGAGGGCACAAGAGCATTCCTCAACTGAGTCTATCTAGATCTTATCTTCTCTATTTCTTTTTTTGCCTTTCCAATTATATCCAATTGTCCTTGATATAAATTTTTTCACATGTTTACATTAGTGGAAGTGTCTAGCACTAAAATCTTCACCTTCTCAATCATTGCCTCTACATCTTTCATCTTCTTAAGATGGGCATTAGTGAACTTATCCTGATCCATGGATTCTGCAATGACTTTCCTTCCTTTCTTTGCAAATTTCATCAATGATGCCTGACCAGACTCAAGAGAGGTCAAGTCTAGTGAAAAATTACTCATTAGTTCATTGAATCTCTTCTTTAAGTACTTTACCTCTTCCATTATGGCTATAGATTCTTCTAGGCTTGAAAAATTTACTATGAACTGAGAGATGATTGTGCTCACATCATCAATCGAATGTACATTTACCATCTTCTTGTCCTCTAGTAGCAAAATGTTCAAAATATTTATTGATTCTACCAGGAGAGGATTCCTCATTACTTTCTTCTCCTTGGCCTTCTCCATAGCTAGGACGTTGAACTTAATCAAGTCTTCTTCCTTCCAAGAGTCCAAATTGCTAGTGTCAGGTGTAAGACTTGACAACAATGCTGAGGAGGGAGTGATGGGAGTTCTATCCATCACCTCTTGCTTCACCTTGACCAAATCAACAAAAGGTTCATCTTTCTTTTCTACCTCTACTTCTTTCTTTTTTTCATCAGATATATCTTCTATGATTACTTCTTCTTGCTGAATTTGAGGGATATTGCTACATAGGATTTCTGCTTCCTCAATGTTGACAAATGCTTCTTCAAACTTGTCTATCTCCTGATCAGTGGCCACCATGGCTATTTCCACATTGTCTATGATAATTGCACCATGCTATCTTTGGGTGATTCAGTCATGGGCGCAGATTGATCTGCTTCTATTTGAGTTTCTACTAAGGGCATTGAGTCCTAAGGACTTATCATTGGTACATTAGTGGGCTCTACCACTTTATCTTCCCTGATAGGTGCATGAGTGATGGGTATAGTCAGTGGTTTGATCTATTGTTCTAACAATACCTTCTCAAATGCTTTTTTTATTTCCTTTGTAATCAACTCATAATCTTTGTTCATGATATGAAGAGTTCTCATTTTTGTTCTAAGGTGCGGCTTCACCAAATTCAATATCAGTCCCACTTCTTCTTTAGAACATACTAGCAGAGTATCTTCTAATACTTTTTCTCTTATTCTTTGATCTTCCTCATTAGATTGTCTCTTCATATTTTCCAAAATATTCCATACTTTATCAGGAATTTTTGTTTTCAGCTCAAGGACTATTTTCTTGAAATTGATCATGCACTTGACAATCATACTATGAATCTCTAATTTGTCAATCTCACTATAAGATTCATAGAACTTTTCTACTTCATCAATTCTTCCCTCATCAACAATTCTTGTATTTAGAACCTTGAGGCTAGGTCTGAATCCTGCCTGAGGAGGTGCTTGAGTGTTTTTCTCGCTCCTTAATGCTCGTGAGGATGGATGACTAGTGCTAGCTTCTTTCTTCCTTTTGAAAAAAGGCTTATACTCCGGAGGAGAATCTTTGGGGCGCAGAAGGAGTACTATCTTCTTTATCCTTCTGACTATCATCTTTCTCAATTTTTATCTTTTTCTCCTTGGGATCTTCTTGTTCTTCTACTGTGTTCTTCGATTCTAGGGAAATCTTCTCATCCCTTGCTTTATCAAGGTCCGATTGTGATACACCATGAATTCTTAGGATCTCTGATGTGACCTTTGCAGCTTTCCTTTTTGTTGCAGCACTATTCAGCTTAGCATCAACTTCTTTAGTCTTCTCTTCATAGGTTCCCCACCTAGGTTCATTGTCATCCTTAGGGGCTGATAGTAGTACCTATGCATAAGCTTCAAGAACTTGTTCTTCAACCTCATACCCAAGTTGATGAATCCACTTAGTTCTAGGTTCCACAGCTTCCATACATGTAGTATCAATCTCCACCATGAAGCATATTGTATCCTTATACTTCTCTACAATACTCTCAAGAATGCTATACCTCATCTGCATCCTTTCTCTAAAGGTCTTCAATTCCAAGGTAATGTAATCTCTAAGTGTGCTTTCTGTGGATGCCTTGTTTGATATTTATGGCATGGTAGGAATGGACTTGTCTAGGTACAAGTCTGACACTTTACCAACTATATGAAGGTACATATAGATGATTAGGGACCCAAACTTGAATACCTTGGTCTTATCATGTTTGATAGCTTTGATATTGTCTATCAACTATGCGCGCAAGATTTCACACAAGTTGAACTCTCCATCTTCTTGCACAAGATGGATGGCTACTAGAATAGTGCCCGCAAACACACTATTCACCCTGTTGGTATGATGAAATTTGTAACCCAATATCATTGATATTAACTTGATGTCTAGTTTCTCTATAGGCTCAATGGTCATGCTCCACCATTTTCCTGACATCCTTACCCACAAGAAGGATGGCACCTGTCTTAGAAAGGCCTGTCATCTCATGAATTAGGTCTCCTATTATTCTTAGTGGTACATCTCCAATCCAAAACAAGTCATCATGGAATCTACTCAACAATATCTTAACCCATTCAGTTTCATAGAATTCAAATGTCGTGCCATATTCAACAATGGGGTGATCATTCCATTTTGTGTATTCATCCATGAACATTTGTCAGGTTTCAAGATTGTGTCCATGTGTGCCTTTAACCTATCTAGTCCAACAGGTTCCTTCTTACAATAGATGTAATCCCTTATGTCTTCTACATGCATGACGCCCATCGACGTGTGGGAAAATGCTCCCTCTAAATCATCTAGGGTTGATTTAAATGGGTGCCTCTTGAAAACATACCTCTTCTTCTCAGCAACATCAAAAACAATAGGAGTGGCCATGACTTACTTGATATTCTCTTTCCAAATGATCTCTGAGATGTTTTGATGGCTTCTGAAATGGTGCAACAAGCTAGGGTTTCTTGCAATCGATCAAATGCACTACAATTACTGATAGCTCAATCTCAAAATCTTCACAACAACTTCCAAGGCTCAATCTTCTCTTCAATTGCTTTGAGTATTAATGCAATGAGTGAACAAACAACTTTTTGTGTACTTAAAGTACAAAATTCACCATTAATGCAACTTGCATAAACTAGGCTATCACTTCAAATTTTCAAACTTGAGTTTTGCTAACTATCAACATGTGCGCTCTTGCACAAAGGTTCCTATACACTCCAATGGCCTAAGTCGAAAGGTGCATACTCTGAGGATGAGTATACTCCTTTGACTTCTTTAATTCAGATTCCAAGATCTCTTTGATATTCTTTAGCTCCAAGATTTCTAAGTTAGCTTCCCTTAGTTCTTCATTCAGTTGAAGGTTCTCCTTGACTTGTTCATTATAGACATCTTGATTGTTCATCAGTTTGTCATCTAATTCTTCAAGCTAACTTAAAAAGGATGCATTTTCTTCACTTAACTTCTTGAATTTTTCTTCAAGTTCACTATTAGAGCATCCTTTCAAATCTTTTCTTAGTCTTTTGATAACTAATTGAGCATCACTAAATTTTTCCTTCAGTTCTTCAATTTCTCTTTCTGGATTGTCTAGGTCTTCAAGAGCTGCTTCAAGATTTTTCTTCAAATGTTTCATATCTGCTTTGTCCATGATCTCCTCAAGTGGTTAAACTTCTTTGCTGAGGACCAAAGCTCTAATACCAATTGTTAGGAATGGGAACACTGAGAGAGGGGGGGGGGTTGAATAAGTGTTCACTATATTTTAACTTTTCATCTTGATCTGAATACTAAATTATAAATGCTTAAGTATTGAATTAAACATTCACATAGACATGAAACATGAAATTAGCACATGACACCAATATAGTTATGTGGAAATCCAAATGGGTAAAAACCCTGGTGGGACTTGATACCCACTAATAATCTACACTAGTGTTTTTTGATCCTTGTTAGAAGATCCTTTACCCTGTTAGGAGTAGCTTTAAAATGCTTTTAGTATAGTAGACCTTGTTAAGGGTCAGACCTTATAAGGAGTCTTTTACAATGATCCCTATTAGGGGAGTGGACTCACTTTCCTAGAGCTCATTGCTCAAATGATGAAGGCTACAACCTTCTAAATCAGATACATACTATATCTGTAGATGAACTATCACTGTGACACTACTTGTTAGATCAATTCCTTTGCTGCGCTGATGCTTTGAGCTTTAGCAAAGCTCTAATACATCTTATGCTCACTTTACATACCTCTTCTCTTCTTATCACAACTCTTTTTCAACTTCCATACCGATTACAATAGGTGCACCTTATATTTATGTGCTCATACCAAATATACAATTAGGTCAGCCCTTTAACTAATTACAAATAACGCTTCCAAATGAATTGTCTTAAGTGTGCTTACAATTATACATGTACATATGTCAGCAACCTAAATACAATGGGTGCATAACCTTTACAACATTAATTTATAATCGCAAACCAAAATAGTCACTGTCGGCTCTGTGCTCTGTTCGCTACTGGCACATACTGGCTATGCAACTTCAACTGACTGTAACTTTCACATCTTTGCATATCTACTTATGCTCTCTTAGACTAAGCATAAGTATAGTCTAACAACCTTAACTTTCAGGATGCATACCTTAATTCATCTGTACACATGTGTGTTGATGCTATGAGTCTCTGGTGCTCTGTATGATGTCCAGTCTTCAACACTTAATTGAATTCTAATCTTTACACTTAGTGCGCTGACTCCAAACTACTATATGACTTTTTTGCCATAATGACAACACTATATCTAGTCATATATCTCAATATAGACAACTTGCCAAGAACAAGTCATAAAATGTGATAGCAAAATCTTTAATAGATTATTATTTGGTTGTTCCAAAAAATATATCCCATGTATGTTTGGCCGAATGTTTTTATGAATATAGAAAAAGAGGATATCAAATTAAGCCAAGAGAAAAAGAAAACATAATATGTTTCATCAACTATAAAAGGAACACTGATTTCAGAGAACCATTGCAGAGAATAACTTTTACTTTTTGCTTCATTCACAATAAATGAAAGAATAGTAAAACATAATTTCAACTTCCTGGGAATCTGCATATATTTACCATGAAGAAATAATCATAGAGAAATGTGCAAAATTTTGGTATTATGCCAATAGTACATGGGGACATATTGAAAAAGAAGCAAATGTAATCAATTTAAAATAATGTGAGAGCACTATAGGAAATATTAGAACCACAAAATGTACAATGGATGAACTCTATAATGAACTCTATGGTATATATGTAATAGAGTAGGAAGCACATCCGACAACGGATTCAAAATAGGAAAGCATCCACAAATAATTAGAAACACAGAGCATTACAAACTTTGACAAATGTTGAACGAAGAACAAAAAATAATTATAAAATACATTGTGATAAAAAAGAACAAAAACATGACAACTCCAATCAATATATTTTTGACAGGTGGTGCTGGCATTCAGAAGATGTTTATAGAAAAATAAATTTACGAAGAACTTCTACGTGTATACAAAAAAGTTGTAGACAATGATTGTGATAAACCAAGGGGACTAATCATTGTATATACAGGAAAAATAACATATAATATTGGTGAGGTTACACTACATTCAACATTCCATATACCTTTTAAAAAATTAAAATTCCTTCCACTAAATAGTGATACATTAGAGATGATATCAAAGCATTACAACTAGTTACGAGTTCTCCTGATTGATGAGATCTCCTTTGTAGGATCAACATTTTTACGTTATATAGATAAGCATTTACATGATATTATGAATAGGCCTACCACCTACTTTGGAGGTTTAGACACTATTTTATGTGGTGATCTTTACCAAGCCCAACTTGTACTTGACTCCATTATTTTCGATAGAAGGCCAACAAGAAAATATTTAATGTCATAAAATTTTTGGAAAGACAATGTGAGATTCTATTCATTAAATGTTACGATGATACAAAAAGATGAATCTTTATTCAAATTATAAATAGATCTTGCATAGGCCTACAAACAATAGATGATATAGAATACCTCAATGGACAATACATACGACCAATACTAGTTTACCCAACCCTCCTATTCCTTTATTGTAGGAGGTGTGATGTAGATGCACATACCAACAAAATGCTAACAATCATGCTTGATGGCAATATTGTATCTAAAGAAATAGATGAATGTGATGAAAACTAAAATCTCTTATGAATTTATACCTATACAGCAACACTTCATCTTGAAATACATGTGAAACCAAATGTACTTGTAAAAATCTATTCAGGTAACTACAAAACACAAGATGGTATAGTGAATGGCTTGGATGGGATCTTTAAAGCATATACAAAACATGATGACTTTGACATTGTGTCCAGATCAAATTTAATAATTAAAATATTGGTCAACAACAAAAAAAAATTATAGGCTATGCTAGAAGGGGTCTATTGCAAAAGATTGGGTACCCATTTACCGCATCACATGGCCAATTCAAAAAAAATCTGCAAGCAAAAAAATAACTATTAGAAAACAATTCCTTATATAGTTAGCATGTTCACGAACAATCCATTGATCACAAGGGCTTACAATGGAATCCCTTTCTTTTGATCCCATTGGTATAAAACAACAGGGTATAACATACGCAACACTCTCGCATAAGAGAAAAATTAAAATGCTATATTAGATCAAACCTCTTACACCGAAGAATTTTAGGGTGAATCAAAAAATAAATCTAGAAAGGAAACATGTAGAGCCAAATGCACGTTGGAAAATTGACAACCAAAATACATTTCCACATGCAACATTACAGTTTTTACAATGCACACTAAATACGTGAAGTTTACATGCACAGACCAATGACCTAGTCAATGACAATGAAATCATGTCCTCTAACATTTTATGCTTGCAAGAAGTTCATACAAATCCTGCACAAATAAATGTTCTATATGAACAATTCAATGCCTCCTCAATACAAGGAATACATGAAATTATGACTTTAACGAGAAAGAACTTAATAGTTTCCAGAACACAACAACATATTTCAAATAATGTTGAGGCAATGATCTCAACAATAATACTATCTAATAATGAAATCAATATTTGCAATATTTACACAAGGTTGAATGCTCCCTGAGCAGAAATAACAACAGCTATAGACAATGTGGTTAGTACTATAGAACCAAAAAACATCTTATATATTCTTGGAGATTTGAACATTGATATGTCAATGACAAGTAAACACAAAACAACCATTACAACTCATATGAAATTTCACAAACTTAATTTCCTACTCAACCATTTACACAATTTAAACAGGTCACTTATTGATCACATTTGGTCTAACATAACAAAAAACATTTGTTGCATTTATAGGCCTAAAGCATACTAGACAAATCACTTTTCTCTTTTCATATGAATACATCTTGTTGACACCTAAATTTGTAGGCTCAAATTTGATAGGGAAGTATTCTTTATGGTTAAAATACTTGATTATTTAGTAGTGTTTTTAAAGAAATTTTACTCCTTATATTTTTTTTAAATAAAATGTTTACCCTTGTAAAAAAAATGAAATCTATCATTAGGGTAAAAAAAAAAATTTCAAAAAGGGAAATGTATATTAATAATTGTTTAGAGTAAATTTTAATACTGGAAGATTTCAAAATACATACTCGAATAATTAAATATTCCCTATTTGAAAACAATAAAAATATTTTTACCAAAGGGTGGGGAGAGGGAGTTGAACACTCAACCTCTCGACCCTACCCTTTTTTCTATCCTAACTACCCATCCTACCCTAACTGATTGTTCTATTGTATTCCTTGAGAGTATGGGTTAAGGAGAAAAGATATACTTAGAATGTTTCTACCCTATAGTAATTTTGGAAATCAATCATTAGGGTGAATACATATAATCAAACCTCTTTTCTTATGTCCATATTGTAGATACTTATTATGGTGTTCTATGTCCTTTCTTTTAGGTTTGTTGAAAGAAGCATATTCTTAAAATAACTATGCATTCAATTTATGAAGATACACAATTAATTAGGGTTTTATTTTAAAATGTGAAATTCTTAAGATACCCTAATTATATCTTGATTAATAAATTAATTTATTTTGATTAATGTATTTTCAATCTTTCTTCATTAGTGTGTTTTTTCAATATTGGTACTCTACATTAATGTTTGAAAATATTATACGGGCTGATTATTTTTTAAGTTATACAATATTTTTGAGAGAATAAGTGTTTATGTTCTAAGAATATTTCACTAAATATATTTATTTTTAAAAAGGGGATTATTCTAGGGAAAATATAATTTTTTTAATTTATTATTCTCCAAATGACCTTAGTTATGGATGAAATTTGATTGGTCAGGTTACTTATATATATCATTTATGTGCAAGAGCTTTGAACCAAACAATATTTCAAATTTGATAAGGCAACATACTTTGCGAGATAAAAGGGAGGAGAAATATTTTCAAAATATAAACCTTAATGGAAAAATTATTATTTAATTATTTAATAGTTGTATATTGTAATTTTAATGTTGCAGTTAGTGATTAGGTTTCTTTTGAAGCAATGCCTCGGTCCGAAGCTTGTTGCCATCCATTCAAAAATATATTAATATGGATACCAGGACTGAGGATAGGAGACCATGTTTTTTTACATTAGAAAAAATCTCTATAGAAATTGGATTCACTATTGCATGATGAACTCATATGTACCTATTTTTCGATATTAATAAAGATAAGTGCCTATTTTCCTTATTTCTTGAGGTTATAGGTTTTTGCCTATTTTCAATTAGTCTTCAGATTTATCTAGAAATAGATTACTTCATTGTGTTCTATTATGCTGATTTTATAATTTAAATTTACTTTGCAGTGTAAGTTATCAGTAGAAAATTGTGTTTATCAATCTTCATCATGTTCAATTGGTCTCTAGCAATAGAGATAAATTTGATTGAATTGAATGTAAAATCAGAATTGAGTTATATTTCATGTGGAAGCCTTTGGAATGATGGTATTGTTTTATATTTAAACAAATTGTCCTAAAACTGTCTCTGAATCGTACATAGGATTAAAAATATACCTAACTCTATAAACCAAATATTGATTAGGCATTGATCTCATTATCTATTGGAAACTATTATTTCAAGTTATATCTTTAAATTTACTAATATTAGATTCACTTCTTCTATCATTATAATTTTATGATGATTATATTTTGGTGTAGGTTTATACTGTATAAATAATTAATCTTTTAATCAATTTTTATAATTTAGAATTGTTTGAAGTATTTTTGAAATTTTAGATTTGGGCCTACCAGCCTTGGTTTATTAACCTAAATTGTAGGGATTCAAATGTCATGCCCTTGACAGTTCCAGGCTTTATTTTCTATGTTATGTTATGTTAGATTTCTTTGAGTTCGAACTTTGACTGCGTTCTTTTGAACTTTGTTATTTAGTTTAAATATGTTATCTCTGTTATTCTGCCAGACACTCAGGGAATTGTGTTTATTTCTGTCGCTTTATGAGTCCTATTCTGATGACAGAATTGGCTTAGACTGAATTTTAAACATTGGTTTGATTATGAATTAAGGACAAACTATACGGTTAGTCAATTGTCTGATTATTGATTCATTGTTTCAGAATCCTTAATAATATGTTAGACATGATTAGAAATGGTTATGTTATTATGGTTAATTGTATCTTATGTGTATAGACAGTATATAGAGATTTATTGTTATTTAATGTTAATCAAATTCTGAATTCAAAGTAAATGAATTTGAATATATGTATTTTTATACATATAACTATGAGTGAATGTTTTAGTAATAATGTGGTATTTCATTTACTAAAACTATATGAATTAACTAAGCTAGTATATCTTATGTTGTATGTTAGTAGGAGGTTAGTGTGATGAAGTGTTAGTTAATTGGCAATGTCATGTGCTGTTATCTTAGATGATTAAGTTAGTTAATGACTAATGTTATTGGCAAAGACATGAATTAACCTATCCCTAAGTCTTCATATTTTAAACTAGCTCGAAGACATGACTTACAGTAGGGATTTAATGCACTTTCATTTCATTGAGGTGTTAGTGGGGTTTAAGCTATTTATCGAGTTGTGGAAATGTACTATGTTGGACATTTGGCAGGTTTTGAGTTGTGTTCACTGCAAGAGATAAGTTTTCATTGAATGAACTTATCGATGGGAATTCATTGTTGAGTTTGGAATCCGCCATTTGCTCTGGTTAAGGAGTTGCAGTTTGTATTTGACTCCATTTTTTTTTTACCATGTTATGCTGCGGCATTTTGGGTAAACAGTTGGTTATGGACCCATGTTACTGTTGTATCCTTCATGATAAGTGGCATGGAATGAAAGGGGTTTTCACGGAAAAGATAAACCCTTCTGTTCATGGTCATTTAGGAAGTGGGGAGTTTCACACTATTATCTCTGAATTTTGGGTTCTCTTGCACGACATTTTGGTAATCTGTGATAAGGGATCTTCGTGGTTGAGTTTGGGATTCGTTTGTGAGGCTCACCAGGCAAGGGCTAGCACTAGCATTCTAGTTCTGGATATCTTCTCCATACGAATACCAGGTAGGGGCATCTCTTACCTTAACCTCTGTTTCCATTTTATGATTCTGCAAATGTATTAATGGAATGTTGGTAAACACTGTTTGCTAGTTGATGTATATGAGACTCTGTGTTTGTTTATTTTGTGAGTTCAGTTATATGAATCGATCTTTTTCTTTCTTGGATAGTTTAAAAGTCAATCTAGTTATAATGTTGTGATTAGTGGTGAAACTTGGTAACAAATGACTATTAGTAAGTGTTTGGTTTTAGTGTGGTATTTAACACTTGTTTTTGATATGCTGTTTCGAGCATAATGTAATAAGGGAGATCTCTGTTCTATGTATGAATTCGGCAATGTTTAGTTAAGTCTGTGCCGAACTATGGAATATGGTTATGCAGATGTCATCTGGTCTTTTCCCTATGTGTTTTTGGTGTCGATGTTTGCTTGTTTGGACAGTGATAAGGGAGTTAGTCAGGTTTGAAAATCAACATACTAATACAGTATGGAACCAGCATGAGTTCTCTTGTTTAAAATTTCTTTTGATCTTTTCGCACTATACCTGCTATTAGGAGCACTGTAGCATCATAATGTATACAGTTTGTATAGACTTGGGTATATGTTGAAATCGGGTTTCTCTATCACTGTCATTAACCGAAGTTGATGTTTTCTTTGAGCTGTATTGCGAAAAATGGAATTAGTGGTATTTCTTAGTGTTTTAGATATCTGTCGTATTTTGTTTTTTACATTTGCATATAGGTGTGGAATTGAAGTATTTTCTGGGTGTATTTCTCTAGTTTTCTAATGTCAATGTTTGGTTAAAAAGTGTTTCTCACTGTAGGTATCAGTCGATAGAGGAATGTGGATGTCTTGGTTATGTCAAACTTGTTTGCGAGCTTTATGATCTTTAGTAATTAACACCAGTATGTATTATAGTTGATACAACATTAGGAAATGTAAGGGATTTATAGGAAAGACAATTACTATCTTGTTTAGACAGTAAGAAAGGAACACTTTGGTATTTGTTTAAGAGGTAGAAGTCGGTTATTTTTATTATTCTGTCATTATTTTTATGTATTCGGCAGATTAGTAGTATATTAAGGTAGTTGTGTTCTATGAAAGAACTGTGAAGATTAGTATGGTTTTTCTATTGCATAATCATGGACTTAAACTATTAATTACAAGTTTATGCCATTAGATATAATAGATGTTATTACTGTCAATCTGAACTATTAATTACAAGCTTATATAATTATATATTCATATATACATATACCTGCTGGGATATGTATATGTATACACAAGCCGTGGTGTATACATGTACATACGCCAACATGTATATAAATGGTATAAACTTGTAATTAATAGAGCAGGGTGTATGGCCATTTAGTTTAATAATTCGGTTATGATAAACTAGTATGTTTGTTAAAAGTGATGGGTGTTGTGTTGATTCAGTTGATGTACGATTATGTTAGTTCTTTTCTATTCAATGGAAACATGGATTTGATATGGATATTTTATTGTACAGTTACAGTTTTAATGTTAAGTTAATATGGAGATTATTCTGTTTGGATTTGTGGTGGAGAAAGAGTTGTGATCTTTTCATCTTACGTGAAACATCATGTTTATGAATGTATGTTAAGAAATATGGTAATATGGTTTTATAATGGATTTCTGGTTGCTGTTTCAATTTTTGTGAATTGATGCATTAGAAATAGAATGTTAGTGAAATTGTGTTATGTTGTTCATTTCACTGCTTTCATTGATTGCTAGATCAAGTGTTTTTAAGATAATACAAGTATGATCCTTAGATTGGGGGCTGACACTAGTCTAGTACCTTGTGATGATAGAATTTCTATCAGTTGTGACTGACACTCGTCTATATCCTTATGGGAAAGAATTTCTGTCAATTGTTTAATTAAGTGATAATTATAAATTCAAGGGTTATGGGTTTCAATTAATAAGATAAAACATTATGGTTTCATCAGACATAATAGATTACTACAAGGATCCTTACGGATACATGGTGTAGGTCCTTATGTGGACACCCATGAACTATTGGATCATTACTTTGTCATTTTCTTTGCGAGTTTATTTCTGTTAGAAAGAAATTTAGTGCTTGATGATTTTGGTGTAAAATGGAATTATGTTACTTAGTTTTCAATTACATCTGTATTTAAAACTGCATAAATGTCATATTATACTGACTTTGATGATTGCAGATATTTGGAGATGATTCATTTTCTTTATCAATGTGACTGAGCCCTGTCTGCTATTTGTGTTTGTGTTCATTTTGATTTTCAGGTTTTAGATGGATAAATCAATGAGTATGGGACAGTGGATAGCAGTTGTTAAGTTTTATGGGAAACAGATCATTTCATGGTTATTAGTTATCAGATCTATTCATAGAATGTAATGGTTTTGGAAGAAAGGAAATTTTGTTGTGAGACTTAATCTTTGAATAAAGAGTATTATTAATACTCTGATGTAAATCGATTGTAAATTATTAAGCTCTTAGAAGCAATTGCTATGATTATATGTAATAGTTTGCAATTTTAAGGAAAAAAAATTATTACTATGGTTTTATGTGAATTTATTTATGGTTGTTTCTTCTTTAGTATCATCTTTTATCTTTTAGTATTAGATGGGGTGTTACATCAAACCACAATCATGGTTGAATTTGTTAGTTGGTGAAAACAACTGGATATAAGATCCAACATTTTTTAGCACCAACACATCTAACACAGGAAAATAATTGAACTCCAATGTCCATAAGAATAGTAAGAATAACAAAAAAAAATACATCAATTCCTCTATTTAAATGACATGTATAGTTCAATAGTCATATTCACATGATAGTCATATTGACAATGGCAATGATGAAATCTCATAAAAAATTCTCCATGCAAACATTCATTAAAAACTCCTACGATAATTTTACATCCCCACTATTACTTTGCAGGGTAGAATAGAGGCAAGAAAAAGACAAGGGAAGGTTACATAAGTGAAACAAGATTAAAAAACCAAAATATATTCTCTTTCCATTGTCACATATCCTTAAATTATTCACATTTTCAATGCACAACACAAATAATCATGAACTTCTTGTATGTCCAAAGTCAAAAGTACCAATTGCATTTCAATTGAAGATCTCAACGCAAGAAAGAGTGGACACACATTTGAAGGAGATGGGTTACTATTCTACAAAGTCAATCTTGAAAAAGTGAATAAGACACATGAATTTTTACATGCAGACTTGGTAGACATGAAAGAAGAGATGAAAATCACTTTGAATATCAATAGCAGCCTGGTACAGTAACATGAAGACAAAATTATCCCACGAATAGGGATTTCCATTATAAGTTTTGACATTACACCATGAACTAAATATGATCATGGTGACTGCGAATGTATTCTCATCCTGAAAAATGAAAGCACGATTGAAACTATTACCCACATGTGCACTGAATACAATTTCATTCGCAACACAACAATCAAGAAGCTCCTCAACAACACAAGTGAGTTCCTAATTAAAATAGTGGGAGCGTTGGTGGTTGCACTGAAAAAAATGGGCTCCCAAAGTGCACTCAAAATAAAGGATGATCACACTGAAAAGGAAAGAGCACAGGTAAAATAATCTCTAGCTATTGACTACTCATACACTTATCAAGATCCTTAACACTCTCTCAAGCACATTTCTTCAAGAACTGGAACAACACTGACCCTCTTTCTTCTTTACAACTTGAAATCCATTCAAATCTATCTCACCACTATATAACAGTGGAAGGAAAACTTTATTGGAATGAGACCCCTACATTTATTTTTAGAAACATTGTTAAGAGGCTTGACAAAAGGAACACATTCCATACAGGTTTCTCCACACATGTCTACAAGTTAAATGACAAGACGAACCTGGAGATTTTAAATGAATTGCTACAAAAAAACATATGAGGTAAGAAAAATACATTGCAAAACCCTTTATATTTTACATTATGAATCGTAACCTTCACTGATAGGCAAACACCTGCAATAGGTTGATGGAATTTTGAAGGTGGAAAATCCATTTTCCAGTCTGTTTAGTACATTATTCTCACAATGTCATTACAAATTTGATGGCTATGGCATTTTGGAAGAGGAATCTGCACATTTCATCAAGTGTGACCAGGATGTGAGCTATGTACACAAACTCAAACTCAAAATAGTTCTCATTACTAAGAATAAAGAAACGATACAAATCTTTATCGAGCACTTAGTACTTCAACATTTGATGCTAGCCCTCACAAACATCAGCGATAAAGATTACACACAGAATAAATCCAAAGTTGTCTTCACCCTACACAAAATTTCCATTGAAGGTTGCTTCACATTGACTCAAAGTAATGCAATTACACATACCACTCCACTACATAGTGGCGAAACAGGACACAAGGTAAACAAAATATCTCCCAGTAATGACTTGAATAAATGATAAACATTTCAAATAGTACTATATATTTCAATTCCAAATCACTAACATCAATATTTAAATTAACTTGTAGGAAGTTGTGCAGCAGTGAAAGTCTGGAATATGTGCACCCTACACTTCATCTAATCAAATTGCAATGGGATTTCATCTTTAAGTACAAAATAGACTTACAAAATATCTTAAAAACTATGTCATATATATATTCTTTAGTACTAATGATCAGATAGAAACCAAGACATTAATATGTAAAATCTAAGAAGACTCCTATGTCATGGTAACTCCCAGTCACTACATTTTGACATAAGTCCATTGACTAGATATGTGTTGTTTAAAATTTAATTTTAAACCTTCTATTACTATTAACTTAATTTTTCTGATTATGTGCATTGGTACTTTAACATCATGAAATGTTATAAATTTGCATTCCATGAGATTGTTAAATAAAATATTATGTCTCCCAATTTCACCATCTCATTTCAAATATGCCTTATGTTTATTGTTAATTCTATGTCTCCAATTCTCCTGAACATTTACAAAAAGCATCGCCATTGTCAAAACAATTTTGTGTGTTTAAATTGCATACTGAAATAATGAGGATTCAACTTTATATAGCTCATCTAAAATTGCTCAAATATATATTGTTATACATGCTTAATACAACTCAACTTTATGGCTTTGCATTTCTATTTTACCAAATATTGTTTTTATTACCACATTATACAGTTGCCTATATAAAATGGCCTTTCTGAGATTTAATATTGATTGCAAAATCATGTTTTTTTGAAATAGTCTTCATGTTGTATAGAAAAGTGGAAACAAATGGAGGACATTTCTCATTGTTCAAATCCTTGATTAATATACTACCACAATGACAGGGATATGGGATGAACTAATCACTAGTTCATGCTTCTTGTCTACCACTGAGACCTAAGGTGACTTTCAAGTCTACCAAATGGATCTATAAGACCTTATTCAATCTATGATCCCCTAATCCCAAACCCCACTCTCCTATCTGGTGCAAAACTCCATGCTTCCCACTTCTAGGTACTCTTCTTGGATGAGGAATACTCTAGGTTCCTTAGCCTTCACTAAGGTCTAACTTCTCATAACTTTCCTAGGTCCTTGCAAGGTTATGGAGGTGATAAAAAACATTCCATTTCACTATTTTTAATGCTTAAAATGACCTCATGCAATGTTTCTCCTCACCGATTTTATGGTTCTTTGTCAAAACAGGGCTACAAGGAAAATGCCCCTATTAGCCCTCATGCTCTGAGAAACAAGGAAATAACTCCATTTCTTGTCACTAACCCCACCAAAATTGCTATAGAGACTCCTATTATTTCAAATAGGGCTCAAGGATTTTTTAGGTTTTGGGTCTCCAAATGGCCGTACAGAGCCCTGACATAGAATGAGGGTTTGTGAGGGTTTCTAGGCCTTGTTTTGGCTTGACTACTCCTTAGCTTGTCTAGGTGTCTTCTTGGATTTATGAGACATATTTCTACACATCAAAGTGGGCTTACTCAATCCCCTTTCCACTCCATATCTCCATTCCTCTGGATCTTCACAACCCTATAAGTTATAACCTCTGCAATCAACACTCTTCCCTAAATGGGCTTGCTCAGGCTTGCCTAGGGAAAGAGTTTAGAAATGCCTCCATAGCTTTTGAAGGGCCCTCCTCCTGCAATCACTAAGTACATTGAACCCACTCACTATCCCAAAATGGTCATACTGAGTCTACAATGGGATACTGAGTTACATTGCTCACAAGACCAACTACCTAGTTCAGGACAGTAGACTGGCACAAACAAAGATATTTATAATGCGAGGAATCAAACACTCACACAACCTAATCTAATAGATACAAATTACTCTAAAAAAACCAAAGAAAAATGCCAAAATATTATAGTGACACAATCAACTCAAATAAGCTTCCATTAATTCTTTGTTAAGTTTTCACACATAGATTTCTTTCTACAAGACACTGTCCGTACACTGACACACACCACTATGGCAATATTAGGGTTTGGTAAGCTTATATTTGGCTTCTTAGGTATTTTCCAATGATAGATAGGGTTTCCATTGGTCATTGAGTCTAATCCACCATTTTAGGAATGGAACATAAAATGTTGTCGAGCAACATTTGTAAAGTTGCAAAGTTGCACTTTGCAACTTTTACAACTTTTGCATCTTTTTTGCCAAATTGGCTAACTCCTAGCTTCCTAAGACTAGAGACCCTTCCTAGATGACTTCTAGGAACATGAAACCTCTTTTACCTTACTAACATCTTGAAAAATCTCTAATTTTAACTCCTATCCTTCGAGTAGGACTTCATAAAAGGAGTACTTTACTAACCTCAAGGTCTATCTCAAGACTCTTAGGACTTCTAAACCCCCAACTAACATTGCCAAACACTCCAACTGGTCCTCAAACCCTTAGTCTTTATACAAATCTCATTAAAAGCACCACACAACAAAATTACAAGAAATGGTGAGGGCCCTATTCTCTAGGTGCCCCTTCACCATACTCCCCACCAAAGAAGCTAAGTCCCTGCTAGAGACAATAGGTGGAGATCTATGCCTTGAAGGTTAAACTGATTCTCAGAGACCCAAGTTTCTTCTAAGTCTAGTTTACCCTACCACTTGATAAGGTGTTCCTTATAGATTTCATGATGAAGCGTGCTCCCCTTAATACCACAAACACATAACAGAAACAGAGAAACAACAACAATATGCAAGAACAGAAAATTGGCTTCTTATTATCTCCACAAATGTGGAATTACAAACTTTCAGAATTACAATATGGAAAGCCACATGGGCATTCCCTTACAATATTCTGTAGGACAAAGCCTCGAATTATTACCTAGATCTACTACCCAGAACTATTCTGAACTGCCTAAGACAATAATACAGCCTTGCTTATATAGGCAATTTTCCACCGCCCGGGAAGGTTCCAGAATTTTAGCCAATAAGGCCGACCAAACTTAGAATTATTTTATTTTACATTTTATTACATCATAGTCAGCTCAAGATAACCTTTGAAACCCGAACAGAAATTTTGAAGAAAATTATTTTCCGCCATTTCAGGTGGCCCAACTTCCGAAGACCATAAGTCATCACCAGTTGACCCGATCGGCTATTATAACCCCATTTCAGAAATGCCACGAAGCACTCTACAGGCTTGACTTGCACAAGCGCCCATCACCCAAATTTTTGACCTCATCCAGGGCCTCTAAAGCCTTCAAAACTGAGTTCAAAGTTCCTGTACCCTGTTGCCAATACCGAAAATCTTCAATATCTTCCAATATACACTTGATCTGGCAATGAAACTTTACTGGTAGACTTATATGACCAAAATGAACCTCCAAGAAAGAAATCAGATCATTTTGAGCACATATGAAAATTACCAAAAATAGTAACTTTCCATAAATAGCAGCTCTGCACAAAATAGCCCTTATTGAATATAAAAATAGAAATATTTTTGGGTGATGCAAGATTGCTCTTACACCCAGGATGCTCCTACATCAGACACCCAGGGTAATTTGAGAAGTGACCCTGTCACGACTCAGGTGTGCAGAGGAAAACCAAGACGGCTAACCTCCTCCTTTGTCAGCCATGATGAATCTTCAACAGGTCGTCCTTTCCACTTGACCAGATATTCTTCATATGTCCTGTTCCTTGTGCTTTTGCCAACACAACTATCCAGTATATCTTTAATCTCCTTAGTGTCTGAACTAGTTGCTGAAATACTCCACTATGCTGCTGTGATCTCATGATACTCTGTCAGATCTGAAATGTTAAACACTGGTGAAATATTTAGCTCAGTAGGCAATTCTACCTCATATGCATTTCCTGAATCATGTTTCTTCAGTATCCTACATGGTCCAAACTTCTTCATTTTCAGCTTGTTATATGTACCAACTGGAAACCGCTCCTTCCGCAAATGAACCATGACTTCATCACCAACCTGAAATTCCTTATACCTCCTTTTCTCATCTGCCTTAGCCTTATACTGTGCGTTCATCTTGGTAATATGCTTCCTCACCTCCCCATGGATGTTCTTCAAGTGTTCTGCAAAATCTTCAGTTTCAGCACTACTTATTTCTCCTTTATCTATCTTTCTCAATTCAGATGCATTTCTTGGACTACTTCCATATACAATCTGGAATGGTGATTTACCAGTGCTCCTGTTGACAGAATTATTGTATGCAAATTCCGCCTGTGGTAAAATCAAATCCCATCCTGTTGGCTTATCTCCAACCAAACATCTCAGAAAATTTCCCAAACTCCTATTCACCACCTCTATCTGTCCATCAGTCTGTGGATGATGTGATGAACTGAACTTCAAATCTGTCTTCAACTTCTTCCACAATGTACGCCAGAAATATCCAACAAACTTAGTGTCCCGATCTGAAACTATGGTCTTTTGCAAACCATGAAGTCTCACTACTTCTCTGAAAAACAATTCTGCTACATGAACAGCATCATTAGTCTTCTTGCAGGGAATGAAATGTGCCATCTTTGAAAATCTGTCAACCACCACAAAAATTGAATCATGTCCCCTCTGAGTCCTCGGTAAACCAAGAACAAAGTCCATGTTGATATCCTCCCAAGGCTTCTCTGGTACAGGTAATGGCTGATACAACCCTGTATTCTACTTCACTCCTTTCGCCATCTGACATACTCTACAACTCTGTACAAACTTCTTCACATCTTGCTGCAACTGTGGCCAATAATAATTCTCACTAACCAAAGAAAGGGTTTTATCATAGCCAAAATGTCTAGCCAATCCTCTGATATGCTTCTCCTTGATGAGATTCTCCCTCATAAAACTTTGTGGAATGCACAACTGACTCCCTTTGAACAGCATATCATCCTGGATGATGAAATCCAACCATTTCATCCTGTCTAAAGTAACAGGTTCTGTACAAGCTTTCCAAGCTTCACCAAAATCAGGATCCTCTGGATACAAATTATTGAGTTCCTTGAACCCAACCACTTCAATCTGCATTTCTGTCAGCAATAGTTGCCTTCTGCTAAGAGCATCAGCAACCCTATTGGACTTTCCACTCCTGTGTTTCAAAACAAATGTATAACTCTGCAAAAACTCAACCTATTTCAAATGCCTCTGATTCAACTTTCCTTGACTATTCAAATATTGCAAAGCTTGATGATCAGTATACAAAACAAACTCTTTAGGAAGCAGATAGTGTCTCCACTTATTCAATGCTTGAACTATAGCATAAAATTCCTGATCATAAACAGAATATTTTCTCTTGGCATCATTTAACTTCTCACTGAAATAAGCAACAGGTTTACCTTCTTGGCTCATAACAGCTCCTATTGCAGTACCACTTGCATCACAATCTACTTGAAACAGCTTATTAAAATCTGGAAGTGCTAAAACAGGTTGTTCTGTAACTTTTTGTTTCAACAATTGAAAACTCTTTTCTGTGCCATTAGTCCACTTAAATTCTTTTCTATCCCCTCTCATTGTTTTAGTCAAGGGTCCACAAATACTGCTAAAATTTCTGATAAACTTTCTGTAAAAGCTAGCTAGACCATGAAAAGATCTTACCTCAGTAGCACTCCTTGGAGTGGGCCATTCAAGGATAGCCTGTACCTTCTCTAGGTCCATTTTTAGACCTTCTGCTGAAACTAAAAATCCCAAATACACTAACTCTTTCTTCACAAAACTGCACTTCTTCAAATTAATCAACAATTTCTCATCTCTCAACTTCTCAAAAATCATACGAATATGCATCATGTGTTCCTCCAATGTCTTGCTAAAAATCAAAATATCATCTAGGTAAACAATGACAAACTTACGCAAAAATTCTTTCAGAACCTCGTTCATGAGCTGCATGAAAGTGCTCGATGCATTGGTTAGCCCAAAAGGCATGACTAACCACTCATACAGTCCTTCCTTCATCTTGAAGGCAGTCTTCCATTCATCTCCTTCTCTGATCTGAATCTGGTGATATCCACTCTTCAGATCTATCTTCAAGAAATACACAGCTCCACTCAAACAATCCATAATATCATCCATTCGTGGCAATGGAAACCTATACTTGATTGTGATCTTGTTTATTGCTCTGGAATCTATACACATCCTCCATTCTCCATTCTTCTTTGGTGCTAATACCGCTGGTACAGCATAGGGACTCAGACTCTCTCGAATCAACTCCTTCTGCAATAACTCATGTACTTATCTGTTCAACTCTTCACTTTCTGCTGGTGTCATTCTATGTGTTGCCTTGTTTGGCAAACTGGCTTTTGGAATCAAATCCATCTGATGACTGATCTTCCTTACCGGTGGTAATCCATCAGGTACATTATCAGATACAATATCCTGAAACTCATTCAACAAATCTAAAACCTCTGCAGGTACATCCTCTACTTCTTCTTTACCAACTTTTGGAATTAAAGCAAAACACACATGCTCATGCCTCATACCATCTAGAAATTTTCTTCCATCAAGAAATGTTATTCTTGCATTACCACATACCTTTTCTTCGGTCTCCTTCAATGGCTTTAGCTTATGTTGCACTCCATCCTTTGTCAGGGAATAGGTATTCGCACGACCATCATGTACAACACATCTGTCAAACTGCCACGGTCTACCCAATAACATATGACATGCATCCATAGAGATGATATCACATAGTACCTCATCTTGGTACTCGCCGATCTTGAACTTTACCAGGCACTGTTCACTGACCATGACCTTGTGGTCATCCTGCACCCAGGCAATCCGATATGGATGTGGGTGTTTCTATCTCTTGAGCTTCAACTTTGTCACCATCTCTTCTGACACCAAATTATCAGTGCTTCCACTATCGATAATCACATCACAGCATTTACCCTCACACTTGCATCGAGTGCGAAACAGGCTCCTGCTTTGTTCAGGTTCGTTCTCACCACTCAGCAAGACTCTTTTGTTAATTAGCGTTTCTCCTCTTTCAGCATCTTCATCTACATGTGCAATTCTGGCCTGGCCTTCATTTCTCCTGTCTATTCTACCTTGGCACTGAGGACATTCAAATGCCCTATGACCTTCTTCTCCACAGTGAAAACATGTTCCACGGAAGCCTCCTCTTCCAGATCCTTGTCCTCTTCCTCTTCCTCTCTGATCTCTATTACTCTGATCTTGGAAATGATTGGAATTATTTCCTCTCTGATTCTGACTGCTACTGGCCTCATCCTTCTTTTTTAGATCTTCATTTCGGCCACCATATGACCATCCGCCAGATCTTCCACCACGACCTCTTCCATTTTGTCTGCTCTCAAACTTCTTGTTCAACTTTTCCTCTACTTTTAGGGCAAACTGGTATGCCTCCTCAATACTGTTCATTCGAACCAGATTCAACTCCTCCTGAATGCTTGGCCTTAACCCATTAAGGTATCGAGCAACTTTCTCCTTATCAGCTTCTGCATGGCCTGTTCTAATGAGGAGTCGATAGAACTCCTCTGTATACTCCTGAATAGATCTTCCTGCTTGCTTCAAACTTTGCATTTTCTTTAGTAGGTCACACTCATAATCAACAGGAATGAACTGTCACTTCAATTTATCCACCATCCGATCCCATCTTGTGATTTTATCTTTCCCTCTTCTATTTCACTCCAATTGAATTTCTTGCCACCAGATCTTCGCATGACCTTTCAGTCTGGCCTTCGCAAATTCGACCCTATCAGGATCCTTAACATCTTTGTACTCAAAATATTCCTCACATTCATTGATCCAATCGATCAATTCCTCTGGGTTAAGATTTCCAGAAAATGTAGGAACCTCAATCTTAGGTCTTTTCCCAATCTTGGAAATTGCCCGAAAAAGTCTTTCTTCCTCCTGGTTCACAATTTCAGCCTCTCCTTCTTGATATTCTTCTTCGGCTTCATCCTCGCTTTCATCTCTGACATTAAGATTCATTCCTCTATGAATCTCTTCTTGCAATGCTTGCACTTGTCTCTGCAGCTCTCTAACCTCAGGTGTCACAGCACTAGCTCTTCCGCCACGTTCTCTTCGTGGAGGCATTTTCGCGATGCGCGCTGAAACCCTAGCCACGGTCCTGGTGCAAACTACCTCACAGTCGGCGATCTATTTACACACTCAAGAACCTAGCTCTGATACCACTTGATGAATGGTGCTCCCCTTAATACCACAAACACATAACAAAAATAGAGAAACAACAACAATACGCAAGAACAGAAAATTGGCTTCTTATTATCTCCACAAATGTGGAATTACAAACTTTCAGAATTACAATATGCAAAGCCACATGGGCATTCCCTTACAATATTCTATAGGACAAAGCCTCGAATTATTACCCAGATCTACTACCCAGAACTATTCTGAACTGCCTAAGACAATAATACAGCCTTCCTTATATAGACAATTTTCCACCGCCCGGGAAGGTTCCAGAATTTTAGCCAATAAGGCCGACCAAACTTAGAATTATTTTATTTTACATTTTATTACATCATAGTCGGCTCAAGATAACCTTTGAAACCCAAACAGAAATTTTGAAGAAAATTATTTTCCACCATTTTAGGTGGCCCAACTTCTGAAGACCATAAGTCATCACCAGTTGACCCGATCGGCTATTATAACCCCATTTCGGAAACACCATGAAGCGCTCTACAGGCTTGACCCATGCAAGCACCTGTCACCCAAATTTTTGACCTCATCTGGGGCCTCTAAAGCCTTCAAAACTGAGTTCAAAGTTCCTGTACCCTGTTGCCAATACCGAAAATCTTCAATATCTTCCAATATACACTTGATCTGGCAATGAAACTTTACTGGTAGACTTATATGACCAAAATGAACCTCCAAGAAAGAAATCAGATCATTCTAAGCACATACAAAAATTACCAAAAATAGTAACTTTCCATAAATAGCAGCTTTGCACAAAATAGCCCCTATTGAATATAAAAATAGAAATATTTTTGGGTGATGTAAGATTGCTCTTACACCCAGGATGCTCCTGCATCATTTCATGTCTGGTCTTTTTATGCACCTGGGAGGCCAATATCTTCTCTTCTCTTAGCTTTATTGTGGGAGGTAGGGCTGCTGCTTGAACTTCCTTCTTAGCTTCCTCCACATTCTGATGTACCTCAATAAGAGATCCTCTATACCTAACCAGGTCTGCAATGTTGAATATGGGAGAGATAGCTAGATCATCTGGTATACCAACTTTGTAAGCATTATGTCCATACTTGGCCAATATGGGATATGGACCAACTCTCTTCATCTACAGGTTTGTAGGAACTCCTTTTGCCATTATTACTTTGTTTAGGTGGACCATGACGAAGTCCCCTACACCAAACTATACCTCCCTTCTCTTGAGATCAACCTTGTCCTTGATCTTCTTGGTGTTGTCAATGAGGGATTGTTTCACTTGATCATGCACTTCTTTCATAGATTGACTAAAATCTTTAGCATAGCCACTATTAGGGACTTGGTTGTCCAAATTTCTTAGTTCACATACACCCCTAGGATGTATCCCATAAAAATTCTCAAAGGGACTCTTGCCAGTAGTCTGATTGATACTATCATTGTAGGCAAACTCTACTTGGTGAAGGACTAAGTCTCATGTCAAACCATATTCCTTGGTTAAACATCTCAACAAATTTCTAAGTGTCCTATTGACCACCTTAGTTTGACCATCAGTTTGAGGATGGTAAGCTGAACTAAATGCTAGATTGGTACCTAGTCTTTGCCATAAGGACCGCCAAAAGTGTCCCATGCATTTTCTATCTCTGTCAAATACAATACTACTTGGCAAGCCATGAATTCTTACAACTTCTTTGAAAAACAAATAAGCAATATGACTTGCATCAAGAGTGACTTTACATGGGATAAAATGACTCATTTTTCTCAATCTATCCACTACAACATAGATATTATCAAATCCACTCTTTGTCCTAGGTAAACCAACCACAAAATCCATACTTACACATTCCCATGGTTTGCTTGGTATTGGGAGAGGCTAATAAAGTCCTGCATTTGTAGAAGTACCCTTGGCTCTTTGACATATGATGCATTTCTCAACATAGGTCCTGGCATCTCTTTGCATTTTAGGCCAATAGTAGTGCCTTTGGACCAATTCCAAGGTCTTGTTGAGGCCAAAATGGCCACTCAAACTCCCATTGTTTTTTTCTTGAATGGGGTTCTCCCTCATGGATCCTCTTAGAACACACAATTTCCCTCCTTTAAATAAGAGTCCATTCTACAATGTATACTCTGCAAACTCACCATGGAAGTGATTCAAATGTTCTTGACACACCTTGTATGATGCTACAAAGTCTTCATCAGTTTGGTATAGCTCCTTGAAGTTATCCAATCCTATGCTTTTCATTTGGACTTCTTGAACAGTGAGCAACCTTCTACTCAAGGCATCTACTACTTTATTGAACTGCCCTTTCTTGTGCTTTATGGTGAAGGTGTAAGATTGCAAATAATCGACCCACTTGACATGTCTATGACTCAACTTGTCTTGGGAGTTGAGAAAGCTTAAAGCTTGATTATTAGTGAACACTACAAACTCCTTGGGAAAAAGATAATGCCTCTACTTTCTAAGGGATTGAACAAGTGCATAAAGTTCTAGATCATAGGAAGAGTACTTTTTCTTTGCTGCATTTAGCTTCTCACTAAAGAAAGCCACTGGTCTATTGCTTTGACTCAAAACTCCTCAAACTACTATGTTACTAGCATCACATTCAATGACAAAGGGTTCATCAAAGGTTGGAAACCTTAGAATAGGCTTAGTAGCTACCTCTTTCTTTAATGTCTCAAATCCCTTATCTGTTGCAGGTGTCCACACAAATTTAGTTTTCAATCCACCCTTGATGGTATCCATCATTGGAGCACATATCCCACTGAAGTTCCTGATGAACTTTCTATAGTACTAAGCTAGGCCATGGAAACTCCTCACTTCACTGGCATTCTTGGGAGTTGGACAACTTAATATTGCTGCAACTTTAGTGTCATCCATCTTTAGATCTCCTTGAGATAGAAAAAAGCCTAAATAGACTAGTTCCTACTTCATAAAGTCACACTTATCTAGATTGATGGTTAGGTGTTCCTCTTTCAATTTAGACAACACAATCTTGAGATGCTTCAAATGTTCCTCTTTACTCATGCTAAAAATTAATATGTCATCTAAATAGACTACCACAAACTTACCTATGAAGTCTTTCAACACCTCATTCATGAGCCTCATGAATGTGCTTGGAGCATTAGAGAGGCCAAATGGCATGACTAGCCATTCATAGAGTCCTTCAATGGTCTTGAAAGTTGTTTTCCACTCATCTCCCTCTTTTATTCTTATTTGATGATAGCCACTTTTAAGGTCTATCTTTGTGTAATACTTAGCCCCTCCTAGACAATCCATTAGATCTTCAATCCTAGGTATGGGAAACCTATACCGGATTGTAATCTTGTTAATGGCTCTAGAGTTTGTAGACAATCTCCATGTTCCTCCTTTATTGGGTGCCAAAATGGTAGGAACAACACATGGGCTGATGCTCTTTCTTATTAGCCCTTGATCCATCAATTCTTGTACTTTCTTTGCAACTTCCCTATTCTATTTAGGAGTTAGTTTGTAAGGTGCCTTGTTTGGCAATGATACCCCTAGAACCAAATATATTTGATGGCTTATTTCTCTCTTAGGTGGCAAGGTTCCAGGTGCTCCATCTGATATAATGCCCTTGAACACCTTCAAAATCTACTGCACTTCATGAGGTATTCCCTCTTTCTTGGTCTCTATGTCCTCCTTGGGTTTCACTACAATAGCATAACCCACTTCTTCTTTCTAAAGAGTCTTCATGAACTCTTTCTCCTTCAACATCAGTACATTAGGTCCACTTCCTTGGCTATCTTGTTCAAGTAATGATTGAATTTTTTAGCTCACTCCATCCTTCATAAAAGTGTATGAGTTGAGCTCACCATTGTGCATGGCCTTTCTATCAAACTTCCATGGCCTACCTAGTAATAGGTGATAGTCATCCATTGGAAAAACATCACATAAGAGCTTGTCTTTATACCCTCCTATGGTGAACTCAATCCATGCCTTGTCATTAACCAAGACATGCTGCCCTTTATTTAACCATGTGACCTTATAAGGAGTCCTATGAGGTATTTTAGGAATCTTGAGCTTAGTAATGGCCTCCTCTGAGATAATGTTATCAGTAGACCCTGAGTCTATGATAACTTTTTAGACTTTTCCCTTTATCTTGCACCTTACCTTGAAGAGTGACCTTCTTTGTTTGGACTCCCCCTTGACTGGTTCTCTGATTAGGACCCTCTTTATCATCAAATTCTCACCATTCTCTGAATCTAATTGAATATCAGGAGACTTCACACTTGAAGTATCTTCATGTACATATGCCACTTTCTTTTCACCTTGTGAAGATGATCCCTTTTCAAGACACCTATAGGCAAGATGCCCCAATTGCTGACAATGGTAACACTTCATGGTGGAAAAATAAGATGGTCCTCTTCCTCTTGGTGATCTACCTCTTCCTCCAAATCCTCTACCTCTTCTTGAAACACCCCTTTGGCTAGTCTCTCCACTTTGTTTAGTTAGCTTGGACTCACCTTGAAGTTTACTATCATTGCTTCTACCTCCATAGCTTCCCCTATGTCCTCTACCATCTCTACCCCTTCCTCTATTCTTTGAGGTCTAGTCCTACTTCCTCTTTCCTTTCTCTTCCACCTTTAAAGCAATTTGGTAGCATTGATGAACTATTTTAGGAGTGACAAGGCTCATAGCTTCTTATATGGACCACTTAAGATCATTCAAGTATCTTTCCAACCTAATGCTTTCATCCTCCGCCACCTTGGACCTTAAGCATAGTTTTTGAAATTCTTCATTATAGGAATGTACATCCATCTCCTTTTGTCTAAGGTTATGCCTTCTGCTATGCAACTATATGTCATAATCATTAGGAATATAAGCCTTCTGGATTTTAGGCACCATTCCTTTCCAAGTAACTATGGGGCTCTTCCCTTCCTTCTCTCTTTCTATTTGGAAAAAATTCCACCAGGTTAAGGTAGAGCCTCTTAACCTTGACTTTGCTACTTTGACCTTTTGAGCATCAGTGACACCATCACATTCAAAATGGTTCTCCATTCCATCAATCCAATACATAATAAAATTTGGATCCATCTTGTCACTGAACAAGGGAATGCCTTCCAAATCTTTGTTGTTCATTTATTTTAGTGCCTTCAAGAAAGGCTCCTCTGGTATAGCAGGGTCTAGTGTTGGGGATTCTTCCTCCAACTCAATATCTTTCTCTTTGGCTTCCTACTCTTCCTTCTAGTCCATCTTGTCCTTGAATCTATCTGTCTTATCTTGGACATCACCTAACAACCGTTCTAGTTGTACTAGTCTTTCTCTCAACAACTTGTTGTCTTCCTCTTGCTCTTCAACTTTCTTGGCCAATTCTACATTGGTCACCATCTTTCTTGATCCACTAGATTTAGTAGGTGAAAACATCCACTATGCTGTTCAATGGCTTTTCCCACACCTTTATAAGGCTCTGATACTACTTGATAGGGAGATGGGATGAACTAATCACTCGTTCATGCTTCTTGTCTACCAATGAGACCTAGGGTGACTTCCAAGTCTACCAAATGGATCTATAAGACCTTCTTCAATCTATGATCCCTTGATCCCAAACCCCACTCTCCTATCTTGTGCAAAAATCCATGCTTCCCACTTCTAGGTACTCTTCTTGGATGAGGAATACTCTAGGTTCCGTAGCCTTCACTAAGGTCTAACTTCTCATAACTTTCCTAGGTCCTTGCAGGGTTATGGAGGTGATAAAAAACCTTCCATTTCACTATTTTCAATCCTTAAAATTACCTCATGCAATGTTTCTCCTTACCGATTTTAAGGTTCTCTATCAAAATAGGGCTACAAGGAAAGCACCCCTATTAGCCCTCCTTCTCCGAGAAAAAAGGAAATAACTCCATTTCTTGTCACTAACCCAACAAAAATTCCTTCAGAGATTCCTATTATTTCAACTAGGGCTCAAGGATTTTTGAGGTTTTGGGTCTCCAAATGGTCGTATAGATCCCTGACACAAAATGAGGGATTGTGAGTGTTTCCAAGCCTTGTTTTGGCTTGACTTCTCCTTAGCTTGTCTAGGTGTCTTCTTGGATTGATGAGACCTCTTTCTACACACCAAAGTGGGATTAATCAATCCCCTTTCCACTCCCTATCTCCATTCCTCTAGATCTTGACAACCCTGCAAGTTATAACCTCTGCAATCAACACTCTTCCCTAACTGCGCTTGCTCAGGCTTGCCTAGGGAAAGATTTTAGAAATGCCTCCATAGATTTTGAAGGGCCCTCCTCCTGCAATCACTAAGTACATTGAACCCACTCACTATCCCCAGAAGTTCATACTGAGTCTATGGTGGGATAGTGAGTTACATTGCTCACAAGACCAACTGCCTGGTTTAGGACTGTGGACTGGCACAAACAAAGATATTTACAATGGAAGGAATCAAACACTCACACAACCTAATCTAATAGATAAAAATTACTCTATAAATACAAAATAACAATGCCAAAAGATTACAGTGACACAAGCAACTCAAATAAGATTCCATTAATTCTTTGTTAAGTTTTCACACATAGATTTTTGTCTACAACACACTATCCGTACGCTGACACACACCACTATGGCAATATTAGGGTTTGGTAAGCTTATATTTGGCTTCTTAGGTATTTTCCAATCATAGCTAGGGTTTCCATTGGTCATTGAGTCTAATCCGCCATTTTAGGAATGGAACATAAAATGTTGTCGAGCAACATTTGTAAAGTTGCAAAGTTGCACGTTGCAACTTTTACAACTTTTGCATCTTTTTTGCCAAATTGGCTAACTCCTAGCTTCCTAAGACTAGAGACCCTTCCTAGATGACTTCTAGGAATAGGAAACCTATTTTACCTTACTAACATCTTGAAAAATCTCTAATTCTAACTCCTGTCCTTCGAGTAGGACTTCATAACAAGGAGTACTTTACTAACCTCAAGGTCTATCTAAAGACTCTTAGGACTTCTAAACCCCCAACTAAAATTGCCAAACACTCCAACTGGTCCTCAGACCCTTATTGTTTATACAAAGCTCATTAAGAGCACCACACAACAAAATTGCAACAAATGGTGAGGGCCCTGTTCTCTAGGTGCCCCTGCACCACACAACTTCTACATGCAATTTGTTGTTGGTTGCTAACTTGAGTTGTATGAATTGTAGGATATTATTATGCATCCATTTAAATAATTCAATATATACACTATAGTATGCAATCAATCCTAATTTCCTAGGAATTTTTATTTATGTACAAAATTTGTTTGCAAAAATGTAGAAACAATTGTCATATATATCCTATGCTTCTGATATTCACATACAAAGAACCACATATATTCCTTACTCTAAGAAACTACATTATTGTGTTATCTCAATATCATTTCATTTTCAAAATTTCTACAGACTTAATTTCATCCTATCAATTTAATCTTAAATATGCTCTTATTGTGCTCTTTGAATTCTTCATTCTCTATTCAATACATAGTTTATAGAATGAAATGTCTACAATTAAAAAGTGTAGAGAAAATAGTAATTTCAACTTGCACTTTTACAAGGGGTTGGTGAAAAAAAGTCTGAAATTGCATTCTAGTGTTAGATATATGACTCATGCCTTTAATTTGTGGATTGTCAAAACTTATCTTTCTATGGGATTCTTTTGAAAAGCATTTTTTGTGTCCTAGTTGTTGTCTGATTAGAATAATCCTTTCCATTGTCACATGATTTATATGTGCCTTGTGTTAAATTGGTCACAAATATCAATACATCTGAACAATATAGTTTATGAAAATGTTTAGATGTGAAATCTTTACTTTTGGTAGTGCATTTTTCATTTCTAATTTAGTTGGTTTCCAATGCTATAGGAAGATATAGTTAATTCCCTTCGACTGCATACATATTTAATATATCAAAAGAAAATATGTAAACATCTGTTGACTAATTACTTTATGTATTTAACACCTACCATTTTCACCGGCCATGTTGCATATCCATTTTACCAAATATTAGTCTTATTAGCACATTATACACTTGCATGCATAATGCAATTTGTTGATTGTTATTGATTGAGCTGTATGAATTGATAGGAGATTATTATGGATCAGCTCATTGCCATACAAACTTACAAAGTAGTTTTTAACCACTAACTTTTACTTATGTTGTATAATATAGATTCACATAACAAGTACGTGGTATCTCATCTTCAACAAACACAAAGAATGTTACATATTTGTAAAACTTGCAAAGTCATTTGCCACACTTCTAAACATAAACATAGTTATTATGCATTAATTATTGCATCGCTTACAAGTGACTACAATTTTTCTTGGCAATGGAAGGAACTAAAAGCTATGCTTCCCTTTTTTTTTAATGACCTGTCCCTAAAAGGAAATTATATTATTCACTTCTTAGTAACATTTGGATGACTACTTTTTATTTTAAATTAGTTGTAGAAAATGTGTGGAAAGAGGAAAACTATTTCATTTTATTATTTTATTTTGAATTGTATGAAATATTTTTTTCTATTAGTTTTGATTAAGGCAAGTGGAATAGAGCCTGAACCCAAAAATTAAAGTAACATCAAGTCATAAGGTGAGTAAAAATGGAGGAACTCACAAGAAGTGAGACTACCAAAAGACCAGTAGAGAACAAGAACCTACTAAAGAAGATGCTTTTGAATAGAGAAAAAATCCATCAGGCTAGGAGAACCTACCCCCTCAAGAGGTTACATTCTTTAGAACGAAGGATTTTTGCAAGGGGCCTTGAACCATATTCCAACTAGATTTCCATAACAAAACCTTAGCCCTAGAATTAAACAAACCAAATAACCTAACAACACACAAAGAGTTTAAATTGGAAAAGTCCCAATTTTAATGGCCTATGAAAGTTCTATTGATCGTGATGCGCCCATCTTGCCATTAGTTTTTGAAGAGTCTAAAGCTATTTATAAGGAGGTTAATCCTTTAACTCACAATAAGGGAAGTGTGATGGATTCTTGTGTGGAATTATGGTATGATGATTTCAAAGACAAAAGGGAGGTCACTCTTGGGGTCCTAAAAACTACTAAGGCCAACTCCTTGTATAATTTTAGGGTGCTAAGATGGGCCTTCCATGAGATAAAAAATCTTAACCTGAAATATTGTGCCCTGGTAGCTAAATTGGAATAGATGTACAGTCAAGTGGTGTGTCAAAAGGGCCCTGGAAGGCCACTGATTTTGATCACTCCTTCACTCTTTGGATCTTTTATAAGAAAAGGTTGGTGATAGACTATAAGGAAGGGGAAGGCAAGTCCAGAGAGTTACTCGAAGAGAAAATGGATAATCTAAAATAAAAGGTGGATAAAACTGAAATCATTCTCATGAAGATCATGGAGCATAGTCATGATAACATGAAGGTTTTGGAAGAGAGTATGATAGACCTTCTTGCTAATTTTGAGAATTCTCACAAGGAAAATACTATTTTTAACCTTGATCAGGAAGATGAGGTGGCTATTGGTGAATCCCAAGGTCCACAAAAAATAACCAGAGCTAGCATGAAGAATATTGCTACTCTTATACCTCAGGACATCCAAGATATTAAGAATGCTTCTTTGAAAATGAGCCAAATGGAAGAAGAGTTCACCATGAGCTTGAAGAATCTTCCTTAATTTATTTTTTCTCTTGTTTTAGTTTGTGGGTCTATGTTGGCTATCTGTTGGGTGGGAGATGGTTATGTTTTCTACTACTCCATTATTTCATCTAGTTGCCTTTAATATTGGCTTTTAATGTTCTATCTATTTTAATATTTTGGTTAAAGGGGTTTTGGGTCCCTTCAAAACCCTTTTTTACAGTAGTAAAAAATATACATTTTGATTTATTTAATTTTGGATAGATAAATTTATAATTTTAATTTAATAAAGGCATAGAAATGATAAATGGTAAGTACTATAATCTAATGATCCACATTGTTCATTCTCTCCTTCTCATCATTCATCTAAGGGGTAGGTATATGAACTATACTTGTGGCTAACTTCAACAATAATGAAGAAAAAATTTAGAGTAAAGATTAATATAATTTATATTTACAATAAATGGTGTCTAGTAAAAGAAGAATCACCAAATGGAATCATGGGTTCATAGCTCTAGATTGTTTGCTTGTCTTATAAGAATATAAAAAATTAAAATTATGTATTGAATTTGTTTTTGAGTTATTAGTGTGAAGTGCACAAATTTAATATATTTTTATTGGCACGGTGGCAAGATATGGTAATTATGAGAAAGGAAGGGGAATATAAATATTTTCCAAGAGAGAAAGAGAAAAATAGTTGCAAAAGAGGCCCAATCAAACTATTATCTGACAATATGATGTTTTTAATTTGATGCTCTTTTGATTAAATTTACATCAGCATTTTTGTTTTTGAATGCTAGTAAAAATAGGTTTTGGGGGGACCTGAAACCCCTTAGAAAAGCAAAAAATAAAGATTAAACATCAAACACGCCAAAAAGAGTCAGGGCAGAAAACCGGCCCACCAGTTGACATTAGACGTGAGTATTTTTGTTAATTTTTAACAATGTCCAAATTGATTTGAAGTAGATATGATAGTGGTTGCATGTGACTATTTGGAGTGATAAGGATGGTATTTTTTTTCTTTATTTAATGAATGTTCCATTAGACAAATATTTTAGATTCAATTTCCATCCTTGGAGAATGAATAGCCAAATGCAGCTAATGAATAATAATTTGCGGGGAATATTGAGTGGAAAGCAAAATATGCTGTAAATTAAACTAGGCTATTGGAATGGAATAGTAGAGACAATAAAGATTATACTATTATTGGTTTTCCTCTTTCTGAATTTCTAAATTACAACATATAGATTTAGTTAAGTTATAAAAAAAAATTAGGATAATCTTAATAAATAGTTTGCAGAAAAAATAGTTAATGAATTTTTTTTCTCTAAAGCATCAATTGTTTAGGTTCAAAATGGAAGATTCAATCATGGCATCAAATCATCTAAGTAATTTGAGATCTCTCATCAAGAAACCATCTAAAGTTAAGGCTTTAGTAGATGATGATGATGATAAGGTCATTATTGTTAATGTTGTTGTAGAGTCTCTATGAGATAAATATTTTATATCTATGTTGTCATGTATGTACTTTTTTCCTCACTTCTCATCATTATAAACTCATATTCTATCAAAGGTGATTCAACATGTTTATTTTATCATCACCTCATAGCTAGAGTTAACATGCAACTTCCTTCATCTTGATTAGTCAGTTTTATTATTATTCAATTTTACTTCATATTTTATTCTTATTATGTTTGTCCTCTTCTCTACTAGATTAAGATGAATTGGCACTATCATAGATGACTTAGCATTATGGTGTTCTTGTTTTGAATTTCATCAAATCAATTCTATATTTTCCATTGGTATTGTAATCAAAATCATCTGTGTCAGTGATAACATCTATCTCTACACATTCCATCGTGAAGTCATTGCAATGCACATGAAGTCTTTTATTGAATGAGGGATATAAAAGAAAAGAACATTCTACAGTACATTATATATCTATATATTTGTACACACACACACGCACGCACGCACGCACACACACACACACACACACACACACACACACATATACATATATGTATACATATGTATATATACATATATATATATATATATATATATATATATATATATATATATATATATATATATATATATATATATATATATATATATATATATATATATATATATAATATATATATATATATATATATATATATATATACATATATGTATACATACATACATACATACATACATATACATATATATATATCTATATATATATATATATAGAGAGAGAGAGAGAGACATATACATACATACATGTTACAAGTAGTGGTTGTCGTTGCAACAAAAGATCGACCTGTTAATGCCCGATACAACCACTAGACTTGTAGAAGACACATGAGGCTGTTAAACCATGTCATGAATCCCAAGGGGAGTGCTGACCATTTTGCCAACAATTTCCCCCTCAGCATTACCCGAGGGGATTCGACCCTATGACCAAGCTCTAATACCACTTGTTACAAGTAGTGGTTGTCGTTGTACCAAAAGATAGACCTGTTAATGCCCGATACAACCACTAGACTTATAGAAGACATAGGAGGCTGTTAAACCATGTCATGAATCCTGAGGGGAGCACTGACCATTTTGACATACACACACACACACACATAGATATATGTGTGTGTGTGTGTGTGTGTGTGTGTGTGTGTGTGTGTTGTTAGAATAACTGAGTGGGGGGTGAATAAGTTATCCATAGTCCCAAAATAAAATGTATACTCTAAAACAATTTCCTTAAACTTCTGTAGCTCGGTAACATAAAATAATTTACTATTTGTGCTTTTACCGATTACCAGTCAATTAACAACTAATGATTGTTGACCAAATCTAACATGTAATATGCAAAGTATGATAACAATCAATCACCACAATGAACACATAACACAAAAGATTTAACATGGAAACCCTGTGAAGGTAAAAACCACCTGGGACTGGCAACCCAAAAATGTTCACTCTTCTAAAGTGAGGTCAGTGAAGACCCAACTCTATTAAAGGTTACAAACACATTGTTAGGTGTGACCTTGTTAGAGGATTTAAGACCAACCGTTATCATCCAACCAGAAATCACTCTGGGGTTGATAGGATAACAATGCTCATTGTATGAATGAAACATATAAGACTTTCAAGTCCACTCTATTAAGAGATTTCTCTATTTACAATGGTTAAAATGTAACAATAGTTTGATCTGATTACAATACAACTTCAATTGCAGATGTTCAAATCAATTTTTATGATCAATCAAATCCTTTGATCAGTATTACAATTCTGTATCAATAATATTCAATGACTTTCTATCACTCGGTAATAGCTTTCTAACACTCGGTAAACTCTATAGTTCGGTTCTCCTTAACCAGTTTGATCAGGCATACATGAAGCTTGTTCATATGATAATTCTCCAGTCCTTCTTCTTCCATCATACGTTTCACAATGAAACTCTGATCTCTTAAATAGACAAGTAAGCCATTTTCTTTTCCTCCATAGATTTTGACTCTTATTCTCCTTCATTCATTTTTTCACTTAAACCTTCCTTGGCACTTGTGCTAGTAAAACATTTTGATTTCAACCTTTAGATCTTCCTTGAATTATGCTAGCCATTGATCTTCGTAACAAACATTATCTCCATCACTGATTTTGATGTACTTTACAGCTCATCAATCCTTAATGGCTAAACTCATCATTTAATTATTTTCTTCTTCTCGGTTAACAAAGAAATGTGTCAGTGAAAACACACTTAGTTTATACTTTGCTTGGTATATACTACACTACTCAGTGTATACTGTAATGCTTCATCAACCGACCACACTTCCTTGTGTCTTTTAGCTCTTTTCATCATCATAGATGAATGAAACATAATCAAGTAAAGAACATAAAGTCATAGACTTATCAGCAAGTTACTCAATGTATTCTTTATCCTTATGTGTCATATGCATCTTCCTCATGTAGATATTTATGTTCTTCATCTCTTTTACTCATTTTCTATAGATGTTTTGGTATAGTAACTTACAAAATAAGTGATGTCAAACTAGTTGGCATCAATGAAAACATATTACTGATTTAATTATATTACATATCTAATCAGCAACTCAGTGATCTCTTATCACAGATCTTCAGTTAGGTTCTAAATCAGTTGTAGTTCATCAATCTCTCCCTTTGGCATTGATGACAACTCAAGTAATATGAAATATACCATACACATACCAAACATGTATTCTACAACTTTGTGAACAAATGTTGTACAAGCTCTCCCTTAGCTTAATATGTTTAATCACTACGTTACTCAATAGCATTACAAATGCAGCTTTGACATTCTGCAAATATGATCTTTTCAGCTCTTAGATTCCTTCTTCTGTTCTCAATAACTGATCTTCAGTGCTCTCCCTTTCTTTAATTTGTCTCTCCCTTAGATAGTTCTCATCGGTGCATATTGTTTCATATTGTTTATCTCTCCCTTTGACAATAATGCCAAAGAAACAAATAAACATATAGCTCTATAGTAGCCAAGTAACTCTATGTTGTCCAATGCATACTCTATATCTCTATATACTGATATGCCAATCTGTTCCAGTTCTCCAACTTTTCACAACCTTAGACATGATCCAAAGTATGAACTATGTTGCATCAACATGAATGATCTTCTGATAAGATTAGGCTGATGTAACATCTAGATCACATTAGTGACCGGTAGACACGGGACAGACCCCAAGTCTTGTCCTCAAGTATTCAAATGTATCCTTCGGTAGACGCTTTATAAATATGTCTGAAAGTTATTCTTTTGATGTAAAAAATTCTACCTTAACTTGCTTCTCCTGTACTTGTTCTCTTAAGTAGTGATACTTGATTGATATATGCTTTGGTTTAGAGGGCATCACTGGATTCTTTGAAATGTTTATTGTACTGGTGTTATCACAGTATATAATCACCAGCTCAGTGATTATCTCATTCATACCTTCCAGAACTTGTTTAATATATGCAATATTTGAACAGTTTGTAGCAGCAATAACATACTTTGCTTCGACTGTGGACTGAGAAATTCAAGCCTGCTTCTTACTTGTCCATGTAACAAGTCTTTTACCAAAGAAAAATGCTCCTCTAGTGGTACTTTTTTTTTCATCCACATTTCCAACCCAATTAGCGTCGATATAGACTTTGAGTTCAAACTTTTCTTCCTTAGGATACCATAATCCATAATCTTATGTTTTCTTCAGGTATCTTAAGATTCTTTTTGTAGCAACCATGTGTGACTCTCTAGGGTTTGCAGAAAATCTTGCAACAATTCCCACAACATGTGCTATGTCTGGTCTACTATGCACTACATACATTAAATTACCAATCATTGATCGGTACAGTGTTTGGTTCACTTCTTTAGTCAGTTTACATCTAGTAGCCATTGGTGTTCCCACATGTTTAGCATCTTCCATGCCGAATGTATTCAATACTTCCTTGATATATTTGGATTGTGTGATGAATATACAATCATTCTACTGAATCACTTGTAGTCCTAGAAAGAACTTAATCTCTCCGAACATAGACATTTCAAATTCACTTCTCATTTCATCAACAAATGACTTACAGATTTGATCTTGACCTCTCAATATAATGTCATCCACAAATATTTCAGCAATAAGAATAGTGTCATCAGTATCTCCTTTCATATACAACTTGTTTTCACTTGTTCTTACAAATCCAATACTTAACAAATAAGTATGCAACCTCTCATACCAGGCTCTCGGTGCTTGCTTTAAACCATATAAAGCTTTATGTAATCTACATACCATATCTTTCTTTTCTGGATCAACAAACCCTTTAGGTTGTCCTATGTAGACTTCTTCAAGTATTTCATTCCGAAATGCTAACTTGACATCCATTTGGTAAACTTTGAAATTTTTGTGTGCAGCATATGCAAGTAACATTCTGACTCCTTCCAATCTAGCAACAGGTGCAAATGTTTCACCATAATCAATTCCTTCCTCCTATGCATATCCTTTGCATACCAATCTAGATTTATTCCTTGTTACTTCTCGATTCTCATTCCACTTATTCCTGAATATCCACTTAGTACCGATAACATTCTTATCTTTATGTCGGCGTACTAAGGTGTAGGTTTTCTTCTTCTCTATTTGTTCTATTTCCTCTTTCATTGCATTAACCCATTCATCATTTTCTAATGCAACTTTTACATTTTTTGATTCATAATCACAAACTAGACATGTACCTTGTCTTGCTTTACTCCTTGTTTGCATGCCAACTTATTTGTCTCTAATGATTTGTGTCTCAGGATGGTGTCTTCTGACAAAAATCACTAGTATCTGATTCCTTCTTTCTTGTTCATCCTATGCAGGTTCATTTTCTTGCTCGGTAGGTTCTTCCTTCTCTTCAGTTTTTTTTCCTGTCCCTCAGTATTGTTTTCCTTCTGACCAGTTGTCACTGTCTACGTTGTTGGTAAGTACTTAGGTTGTTCAATGTAAGTGAATCTGTTGTAGTCCTCAGGTTCCTTTCTACTTTCCTCTGCATTCTTATCATCAAACTCATCAACTTGAACATTAGTACTCTCAATCATTTTATTTGTAACTCTGTTCAGACACTTGTATGCTTTACTTTTACTGGAATATCATAGAAATCTCCCTTCTTCACCTTTTGAGTCAAACTTCCCATTTCTCTCATCTTTCAGAATAAAACATTTACTTCAAAAAATTCTGAAATAACTTACAGTGGGTTTGTGTCCAAACCATAACTCATAGGGTGTCTTATTTGTATCCTTCTTCAGTTGTACTCAGTTTAGCACATAGACAACAATGCTAATGACTTCTCTCCAGTATGTTTGAGCAACATTCTTTTCTATCATTAATGTTCTTGCACAATCAAAAATTGACCTATTCCTCCTTTCGGCAATGCCATTTTGTTGGGGTGTCCTCGGTGCAGAGACCTCTCTTTTAATACCATGCTCATTATAAAAAATAGTAAATTCATCAGAGATAAATTCATGTCCTCTATCAAATCTTAAGCATTTCAAATCTTTACCAGTTTCTTTTTCTACTTTTTCTTTATACCACTTGAACATCTTGAATGCCTCATATTTTTCTTTTAAGAACATGATAGTCATTAACCTTGTATAATCATCAACAAAAAGAATAAAGTATTTGTTTCCATAATAGCTCCAAGTTCTCATAGGACCACATAGGTTGGTATGAACCAACTCGAGTATCTTCTTTGTTGAGTAATCTTTTCTTTTAAAACTAGACTTAGTCATTTTACCTTTCTAACATTCATGACACATAACATGATCTAGCTTAGATAAGTTAGGCAGACCTCTAACTCTTTTCTTTTTACTAATCTTAATCATGTTATCAAAATTTACATGACATAACCTCTTATGCCATAGTCATGCATCTTCATCTTTCATCAATAAACAAGAAGACTAATCATTATCAAGATAAAATAGATTACCTCTAGATTGTGTACCACTTCCAACAAGTCTTCCTCCTTCATCAAATATTTTTACCTTTTTTCTCTCAAAAGCAACTCGGTGGCCTGAATTGTTTAGTTGTGCCACACTTATCAAGTTATAGTTCAATCCTCTTACCCAATAACCATTTTCAAATTTTAATCTATCATTTATCATCATGGATCCTTTACCTCTTACCATACAGGGTGCATCATTTCCCATTCTACAGATCCTCCATTGTATTCTTCAAGATAATCAAATTTTTCTTCATCACCAGTCATGTGATGTGTACAGCCACTATCTATAATCCATGTATCATTCTTATTAACTTTAGAGATAAGTGTTGTTTTCTACATACCTTTCATCTTCTTCAGAATCATCCTTCATTGCCACAAATACTACCTCCACATCATCATCAATGTCAGTATCGGTGATATCTTCTTCCTCAGCAATGTAGAAAACTTTCTTGCCTTTGTCATTATTATCTTAGTTATCTCTGTTGTAATGTCACTATCCTCTATTGTATCTTTTCCCATAGCTTCCTTTAGATCGGTCTTTGGTTCTATCATCATCTTTCTTGTGTGGAAATCTAGCAGGGATGTGACCAACTTCTTTATAGTTAAAGAATGCTAGAGGTAACTTGCCTCTATACCTTCCTTTACCTTTAGGTAACCTTCCAGCCATAAGAGCTTCAAGTTCATCAAGATCATCATCGGTATTGCTATCACTATCATCATTTTTATTGTTGCTACTAGACTTACCAATCTTCAGAGAAGTCATGAAAGCAGATTCAACATTGGGTACAACACTATTATCATAATTATTCAGTTCAAATGTTGTAAGCTTTCCAATCAGATTATTAAGAGTGAGTGTGATGTTAGGTGCTCGCCTATTTTCATAAATTGCAGATATTCTGATGGCATAGATAGGCAATAGGTTTCTCAGAATTTCGCTTACCATAGTGTCTTCATCAATAACTCCATTTGATGCTCCAATAGGGTGAACTACCTCTTTTATTCTGTTAGCGTACTACACAATGTTTTCACCTTTCATCTTCATGTCATCGAATCTTCCTCTCAAGCTTTTAGCTCTAGCTCTCTTAACACTCGCATCTCCACTATAGATTAGAGCTAGTTTATCACACATCTACTTAGTAGTAGTACAATTCCTGATATCTTCAAATTCGGCATCTGAATAGGTAGCAACAATCTCCATCATGGTAACATTATGTTCATGCCTGTCTCTTAATTGATCAAGGGTCAAGGGACCAGTGGGTGGTGTGAGGTATCCATTCACCATCATATCTAGGGAAAAATTCCCAATCTCAGATACATGCAGCTTCATTCAACTTTTCCATATTGTGAAGTTGTCCTTGTTAAGCTTTGGCACTACCCTCTTAAAGATTTTGAGACCTTTGTACTGAAGTCCTTAAAACTCTATTCCAAGCAACCACAACTCTAATACCAATTGTTAGAATAACTAAGAGGGGGGGTGAATTAGTTATCCACAGTCCCAAAACAAAATGTATACTCCAAAACAATTTTCCTTAAACTTTCGCAGCTCGGTAACATAAAATACTTTACTGTCTGTGCTTTTACCGATTACCAATCAATTAACAACTAATGATTACCGACCAAATCTTAACATGTAATATGCAAAGTATG